>CM062281.1:20110084-20405084 GCA_031216635.1 Dissostichus eleginoides | reverse complement strand
GAAACTGTTGCCAACTAAATGAATTAGACATTATTTACAAAAGTTCCATAAATCAATTCCCCTGTTGAAGCAAAGCCAACATTTGGTTTTCAAGATCAGCCAAGATGATTAAACTGCCTAAACCAGCAGTACTTTCCTAAGATGCTGCACTAACTAACTGACCTGTTTTGTGACATAAAGGACAATTCTGTGAAATGGGCCGCCCCAGGTGTCGGACAGTACGAGATAAAAGGTGTTCCATCTAATGAACGGTCTGTAGATGTGTTCCTCACCGCTGCCGGTCTGCTTTATAGGAGGAGGTCAGCTCGTCAAACAGCGTGCAGTTCATCTCCATCAGCGTCTTCAGCACGTTGTACACCAGAGCTACGATTGTCCTGCAAAACAGCACAAACGCTCCGTGAGAAACATGACTGTGGACGTCGAACTGCTAAGAAAATGTTACTTTTTTAATGTAATAATCCACATTATCATCAGAATAGTCACGCATTTAAAGAAAATCTCCAATATATTAACGTGGCTGCATAAAATCTCGGGAGAAAGGTTTATTAAACTAACATTTAACAAGGTTTGTGAACAACAACTGTTGCGTGATTCTATATTCTAACTCCTACAATTTTAGAAAAAACACAGCAAATATTGGAAAAAATTGCAATTTTGCGATTTATTTGTTTCCCCCCCAAGGTGCACATGATGACACTATTTTCAAAAGTGGTAAATGAAACAAATTGCACTCTTTTTTTCCTTGTAGATTTTTACTTATTCTTTTTTGAGCGTTGGTTTTGTAAATGTCTGCCAAATGTCACTTGAGTTGGATTTACTTTCAGGACCGAGCAAGTTGTTGTTGAATCATAAGCATGCCTCAGATAGGTCAGATCTTCTGCCTTAATGCTCTCTTAACAAAGGACAGGATGTGAATATCCCGATGTTACCATGGTAATCCCATTAGCATGTGTTAATGTAATGATAAGTGGTTCACAGCTAGAGAGAAAGAGCACTCACGGGTTCCAGTGCTCTTTGGAGATTCTGTACAGGCTACCGAACATGATGGGAAGAACTTTGTCGATGTTCTCCTCGATGAGGCTGAGGATGTACTCGTTGTTCCAGAAGTACAGCGCCCGCTCCGCTACCTGCACAAAAGAGTTTAAAAAGACTTAAACTGAGGGGTCGTTCAGCTTCTTAAGAGTGATATTCGAGCACTTCAAAGGCACCTATACCCTAAAGACTCTTCAAGCATTTATCTTCACAACTATTTGTTATTATAGTTGTAATTGCAAAATATAAAGTTTATGAAATCCCTTAAGCAATCAAATTACAAATATTACTTCGTTTTAATCTGGATAATTTAATGCTTAGCTTGCTCTATGTCTCGTCAGCGATAACGAATGAATATATTATGGGATTGTTTCATCTCAAATACTAAAATATTTTTCGGGTATACAACTGATGAAAGAGCCACTATGTTGACAATCAAGTGTTTTATTCAATGTTAAGCAAACTCCTAACCTGGAAAGCATAGCGATTACATTTAACTTTTCAAACTCTCAAAGGTTTTCTTTAATATGATGGCAATTTCACGCATAAGTGCCCGAGTCACTCGAAGATGAACTGAAACAATCTTTCTGATCAATTTGAAGGATGCAGTTAGGGTCCATTAAAGGGGCCCATTATGCTCAGTTCAGGTGTGGGAGAGAAACTCTTTGGGACTTTTAACTTTTGCACAAAAACCTAAATAACACACTACAGGAAAGGGAAAACAACAAAAAGCAGAATAATAATAAAAAGGTTCTGAATAATTGTGAATTGTTTATTTCTGCTGTTTTACGCTTCTAGCCAAGAAAATAAAAGTGGTGTTTCTTTTACTTTAGAATTTATAGTTACCTTTTAATAATTTGTGTAAATTCTACACCATTTCGAAAAGGTTTACAACAATTTGAAAATCCAGCATTGTGACAAACCAGGGTGTATGCAGGAATCCTGAAGTCAAATGTAAGACCTTCTAAGACCTTTTTTAAGACCCTTTCCATACATTTTAAGACCTCATCGCCACTTGGAGTTTTAACTGGTTACATTGGCGACACACTTGGCCTCACATTTACTATATACAGTATTGATTGTCCTTCCTCCTTATCTTCCAACCATTTGGACGCAAACTTGCATTTCCCCATAACGATGTTGTTTAACAACCGGCGTAAACGGACCTTCGCGCGCTATCAAGCAGTGAGCGTGCGATGTCCTGTTCAGATGACGTCAAATCCAACGGGATGCCATAAATAAACTACACAGAATCACACTACACACCTACGCAATGATTACATTCAGGCAGACTGTAGAATACAACCTCTTTGGACCATTCATATACTTATTGAAAACAAGCTACAAAATGTAATACCTTGGAAAATGCCGTTTAATACTTTTTAATAGCCTTCATTTTCGCTAGATTGATTTATCAACTTTTAATACTTTTTAAGACCCCGCGGACACCCTGCAACACTACTCAGTAAATTAGACAAAGGTTGTAGGGAGATTCAAATACTTTTAAACAAACTGTAGCTAGGTTTCTGTTTGTAAAATCGGCGTACCTGAAAGTGTGGGTTGGCCACACATTTAGAGATCTGTTTGAATAACGGCTCCTGGATTTTCTTGAATTGCGTCGGCTCAATGACATCCAGAATCTCCTCGATCTCACCCAGGAACATCACCTATTAACAAACGAGACGCAGGACATTAGGCTACATAAAGATCGGGTTTAAAACTGTGATGAGTGTGAGTTAATGCGTGCAGAATACCTCTTTCTGGCTGCAGGTCTTAGGCCAAAACTTCAGCAGCCCGCGGATCACCTGAGAGGAGACAGCAGGACATTTTGTGAGAACTTCTCCCCGATTTAAAAATAATACAACCTCGCACAGTCTGAGTGGGCTGTTGCTGGCACCCATTACACATCTCTCTGCAGTGTAGACGCATTTAGTGCTCGTGGCTTTGTGCTTTGTGCTTTGAGTGGGAGGAATGCTAAAAACAAGTACCGGTTCAGTGAGTGTAGGATCTTTCTCCAGGAACTGGACCACACAGTAGGCCAGCTGAGGGACACACGAGAAAAAGAGTAAAAGTACACACTGTTCACAAAACTGGCATCAGAGAAACACTGTACAGAACATCCTCTGGAAATGATATTGAGAGTGAAAACCTATGATGCATGTAATTATTATTTTACATTCCCATAGTGCTGACTTTTAAGAAATTAAAAATACAGTTAATCACAGTATTGATAATTGAACCAGTGCATTTTCACTTCCAAGCCACCAGGAGATGCTATAGTACAAATATTCATCATGACGGTGCTTCATTTCTGCAGAGACAACCCTTAACACTAGCTGTACAATATATATATACTTAACTTATGTGCAGCTAAAACGAATGCGAGTCATATCAAAATAATATAATGATTATTAAAGAGAGTTTCTCCTACCTGCGCATGGAACAGGGCCAGAGCTTTAGCCGTGTGTAACGGGATGAGCACCTTCATCAGGAACTGCTTGTGCTCGGCCTTCAGAGGCAACGCAAACCCGTTGATGATACTACAAACCGAAGCACAGCGTTAGATGGATTACTGAGCATGAAGACAAACACAACCTACACTCCCTGCTGTGACAGAATGAAGACCACAGTTCGGTCATTACAGTTTTTAAAATCCACATTTTCTTCAAGTTTTTTCTAACATGGCAGCGTTACCAAACGTATAAACTGTCAGAGAGTACTCAAGTTTATCTTTTTCAAATACATCCAATCATTCACAACCGAATGTCTTAGCTATGTGTTGCTTTGTGCAGTGTTATGCGTTCGGATTTCATCAAGATATTTATGTTCTCTCATTTATGCCTTTTTTTCCTGTAAACCACTTTGGTTTCCATTTTTATTCATCTCAATGTGCTTTTTAAATAACCTTGACTCGACTGCTGAATGAAGTAGATATTCGTGGATATTAATGAAGGGACATTATTACAAACCTTCCCAGGATTTCTAGCAGCTCAGCAACTCCGTTGAAGTGCTCGGTTTCATAGATGAATCTGCACGCAAATAATGAAAAAACACATGAACCAAAGCGAGCACGCTGAACAAATCAGGAGACTCAGGCTGCTCCAAATTTCAAATGATTATTACGACAAAACTTTGATATCATAAACCTTTTCCATTGAGTTTAATATGATTTGCGCCTAAAAGGAAGCTGTGAATTTACCTGCAGTTGGGCTTCAATGAAAGTAGAGCTGACAGAAAACAGTTTTATGTTCTGAATAAAAGCCTATATCCTCTTTATTTGATGACAAGTCCGATTTAAATATCTGACAGAGACTTGGAACATATAAGCATATTTAGCGGCAGAGCTTTCATCGACTGCTCGTGGTTCGTCTCTCCTGTTTGCTAACGTCTCGCTCTCTATGTTCAGACAGAGCCTGGCAACTGTGGCACTATTTTTATTCTCCGTGGCAGATGGTCAAAGTGGGCGCTCCCGTTTTGCCACCTTGCCTGTTGGAAACGACATCAAGTCCCCCCCCCCCGTTTCAATCATGTAAAGCCCATTGTCCCGCAGCAACAGGAGCCGTAAAGAGTCAACACACAGCTGCTCAGTGATCATGTTTATACAGTAGGAGGAATCTGTCCGTTCCTACCAAATATCATAACGTGTGATAAAAGTATAAGGTTCATTTAGTTTGACCAGGTTAGTCAGGTGACCAAGCTTTAACTCGTTTGATCGAATGCGAACCAACTAAACTTGCTTTTTTCTAAAGACATCAGTAAGTCACTGCGTATATAAATCCAGCTTGTTTCGCATCATTAAAATGTAATATTCCTAAGTGATTAACATAATATTTTGTTTGTTTATACACGCGCTGATGGACACAAATTACAGCTGAGTATAAGCCGTTAACATAAAGGAGATCTCATTTCAGTAGAGGTAGGAAAGGGGAGATACACATGGCGTTTTTGTTTACAATAAAAACATGCTTTGGGGGAGGTGACACGAGGAGATATGGTAGAGGTAAGGACAAAATACACTGCGGCAAAAAAACAGCCACCCATATTGTTTTTTATGTTGAATCCCCACACCAGAGATTGCCAAGTTACTTCAAAACACTGTCCTACATCCAGCCTCAAACGCCCTCAAATGTTTTTTCGCCCCACAAATAGCTTCACCTTAAAGAAATGAAAAACTACGCCTAAGGCAAAATGTTGGATATGAATTCAAAAGATAAGTATGGGAAAAAAACCAATAGACTGGGGTCTCTACACTCTTTCAGGGGCTCTTTATGGTCTACTGGAGAAAGGCTGCTGAGTCAAGTGCGACACCTAGTGGTTACATTCAGTATAGCAGTCTAAACTGGGATTTGGCTTCATATCAAAACTGGTAACGACATTTTATAATACCTACCATCCCCGACTAAGACAATTGTGAAATGAAAACGTAAAAGACCTCCTCAACATGCCTGCGCTGTGTGACACTCCCGTCTCCTTTGTCTTTTGAAGTCTTAACTCACCGCAAGAAAATGTTGTTGATCTGCTTCCTGATGAAGGCCCGCAGTCCGAGGAACTTTCCATAGATCCGATGCAGGATGGTCTTCAGGAAGTCCCTCTCCCTCGGGTCCTCGCTGTCGAACAGCTCCAGCAGCTGCAGGGACAAACACACACACACATCCTCAGTATTCAGTCCTGATTTAAGGGGAAGGGGATGTCTTTGTTAAGTCTCCACCCTGCTTAATGTTTAGTCGGCATGTAGGTATACTTTGATACGCATTTAACTGAGTGGGAATACAATTCATATAGTTTAGCTTTGTACCATTTTTCATTCCTTGAATACACATTTATTGTTAATAGAAAAAGGTTGTGACAGATTGGGTAAAGATTTGTGAAATGTTTAGTTTTCTGACTTCATGACGTTCTTCTCTAATGAATTACTGTCAGGTAACCTCGTCTGGTTTGGCCTTTGCCATGTGATGTACTGTGCCATTTCCCCCGAGGATTAATCAGCCTTCACTGTGAAACACCGGGGGTACCCTGATATCGAAACACTACTGGGTGCTGTAATTACTTATTGCAAATGAGTTTCCTCCACCTCTAGGCGATCAGAAAGGAGGACCAGCGTACTACGAAGGCTTTCTCTACCGAGCTCAAAACATTCATTGTGCAAGGCAGTCATTTTTTGCAAATAAGTGTGAAAAATCAAGCCATATCCTACCAGCTAGAAGCACCTTATATAACGAGTACACAGCATGTGTGTCTGAACGCTCTGCATTGTAAATACATTTGATATCTCTGGCATATAAGAGCTATTTCCAGCAACATGATGATGACTCATGATTACAATACTGTCGAGGGCAGCCAAGCCAACCGCAACCAACTTTAAAAGGGAATGTTTTCAGGCTCGAATCGGCCTCACAGTACCATACTTATTTTCTACAGGCATGCCATCAGCACCTCGGTGACAGGCCTGACAGTCTATATTTAAACCTGCCATATCCAGGAGAAAGGTTTTCATCATGCACACATGGTCTTCTTCTGCTCTGCACTTTCATTCAAACCCTGGGAGATAAATATTGCGACATGTAAATACTCGGCAAGTTGTAAGACTTCCAGTTAGCCCTTACTGCGTCACCTTACATACATGGAAGAGTGCTAAATGTTAGTTTGATCTAGAGCCAAAGTGATATAAGCGTGTTGCAGATACGATCGGAATCAGCATATATGTTAGCGGATAAATGACAAGAAGTTGAGGTGCAGAATGTTTTTATCTGTAGTTTTTCATTTGCAGAGGTGGAACAAGGACTCAGATTTTGTACTTAAATAAAAGTCCTGCAATCAAAATCTCACTCCACAATTTACTTCAGAGTTATAATGGGGAAGAAGTAAAAGTACATCAAAATGTTACAGTACTTGAGTAAATCTCCTTTCTGGCACCACTGAATAGTAGTTGTATTGTTTATTTTTCCAACTGTAAAATATAAGAGAACATTATTAACTTATTCGAACGGATAGGGTTGTTTAAATAGAGATTATTATCTGTACACGATTCCCTGCATATTTTTCAAAGCAAGGTCTACACCAAATGTTTGTTTAGGTGAAATTGACATCCTTGCTGACCAGACTTAACAGATGACGTTGATCAATAAGTCTGTGATGGGCCCCGACTTAATTGTGTAAGGAAAGCTGCCACAGTATAATGCTGTGTGTGCCTGAGGTGACGTCAATATTCAATCACAGTAGTGCACACTGGGATTTGAGTTTTCTCTGGAGCCTGAATCAGAACATGTCCCAAAATAACCCAAAAAACAGATCATTACTCCGCTGCGTGTTTTGTCCATCTGTAGCCAGACACTGGGCACAATCAGAGAGGGGACTTGCCTACATAGAAATATTCAGAAGAGAACTAATTATAATTCTCCTCCATGGCTTTAATAAGAAGATCCTGAAAATCATACATGGTAAAGTACATCTCAGCTTATTTCATAGTTATGATAGAAAGAGTAGCTACTGTGAGAGTAAACTGGTCATTATCAAACGAGTAATTCCCAGAGTAAAAGCCTCTCTCTTTACTAAAGAAGATAGAGTCAAACAGACAGCACTCATGTGACAGCAGCAACAACAAAAGTTATAATAATACTCTGGATTATAACATCTTTTAAGCAAATGGCAGTTTTCCATTTCCGTACAAAATCTCAGGCTGTATCTGACGCTTGCTGGACAATGTCACATTTATGTGCTGCATCAAGCTGGTTTCTAACCTGATTTGTGCCACTAGATTCAACGTAAAATAACTTTATGAGACTAAAATCGATTAAGAAATTGACCGTATGATGATTTATTTTTTGATTAAATGTTCTTACAGCAATATCAAATGCTTGCTTCAAATGTGTACCTGACTGCCTTATCTACTCTGTAGTGTGGATACAGCAGGACAGAGTTAGACACCGAGTCCAGAAACAAAAGTGTTTGGCGGCTGAGCCAGGAAATTGAATTATGTTGGATTAATGCTCTTAGAAATGTTAATGTCTAACAGAAGCAGTGAGTGCTTACAAAAGGATACACTGAGGAAATAAATAACAGACATCAAATGTTCTGAATCAGGTTTGGATTTAAAATGATGTTCATGTTTTTGAAAAGGTAATATGAGGGTACTGCTTCAAGAACATTTAAGGGTTTTTGAATAATAAAGAAAAGCCATTTCACATCATGTTGGATCTTTCTTATAACTATAAATAAAGCCCAAAATGCTTAATGACAGAACTTCCTTTAGCAAATGTAACTATTATATATTATATCACAGCCTTTGTCTAAATATTCAATTGTTCTGGCAGTGTTTTTCCTGTGAAATTATATTATGTAAATCAACAGAGTATATTTACTTTCTTTCAAATATATTTTTTTCCACAAAAGAAAAGTAATGACAAAAAGTTCTTATTTTTCAGAAAGGAGCTTAAACTGAAAAAAAGCCCCTTGTGACGCATTTCACTTTTTTTTCGCCTGAAAACAACAAAACATCCTAAAATACTCCCTGACCACATGATCAGCTCTGAGCTCCACATATGGTTGTTTTCCCATGTTGAAGGTTGCCTCCTGCAGCAGCTGCGCTCCATGATGCAGCGGTTCAGGAGCAGTGCTAGTTTTAAAGCTGTGTACCCAAGGACCAAAATATGCCGTTAACTACTGAGAACGGTAGAAAAGCAGTGATTCGGTTTCTAAGAGGATAGGACACTGACTCAATCATGCATAACGTTATTTTCCACTTCAGGATGTTCTGGGACAAGTGCCATGATTACACTAAACAGGTACACAGCTTCACAAAGCTCTGGCTGAATCAGAGTTGAAATCAAAACATTTTTTTCACACCGAGCTGCGTGTTTGTATTACTCCACACCCATTTCTACAGGGAGGAGGGCTACAAGACAATCACCTGAAGAAGTACATTCAGAAATGTCAAATAACAATACAATAACAAGGGGTTTGTCTAAGGTTAGGATGTATTTGAGGTGTGAAGTGCATTAGGACACAGGCTTTACAGTATGTATGGTACACCCAGATACACGTGACTGCTGACCAGTTACCTCATCTCACTGCACATTCAAATGTTCTTCTTAAACAAAACGCTGAACCTTCTGGCTCTAACATGAATTTATATTACGACTGCCAAATATTGGGAACCAAATCTGCGGTACATTTTGGAATAGGGAACAAATACAGAAATGTTTACCATTCATTTTGTTGGAAAAAGAACGCGTTTTATAGGTTTTTGGCTTTCTTTTTTTTAATCCGGGTAGCTGTAGAAAAAACTCGGCTTGTGTACATGGGGCTAATGTGGCGTCCTTAAACTGCAACATTCGACCTAAATGGCACAGTCATAGTTTAAAAAGTACATCAAGTTTCTTTCCTTTTGTATCAAGCAGCAAAAAGATTGTTGGAGTACATTAGAGGATATCACACCTCCTGCAAAGGGACTATTGCACATGCATGCTTCACCTAGTCAAAGCTAGACTGCCAATATGTTTGTGAACATCTCAGAGGGATACTCGAAGAGCTGCTCCTACACTCTGTGTTAGGAAAAGTGAACCACGGCTGTCTACCCTGCGCCACCCAAACCTCTATCTCCTTTCACTTTGCTCCGACCACAGTCCTCCTTTTTTTCAACCTGAAGAGTAAACATGAGGCGGCTATTTAAAGCTCCCCCACGACACACTCACATCATGGAAAGTCGGTCCAGGCACCTCGGATGTGCCCCGGCCAACATTCCTGGCCCTGTGGCCCCCGTTAGCTCTGCGGCTTCACATGAGAAGTGAAGCATTCCTGCACTAAGTGGGTACTGAGCAGGGAGGATGTAGCTGAGCTAGTTTATTAATGTCTGACTCATCAAACAATCATACTGCAGGGTCCCAAAACACATTGCAACACGCTGCTGAATGCTATAACTCACCACATTAGGAATTCTAGGCATTTGAGCAACTCTGAACAGCCTGTGTGAGCTGTGAAGCGCTGCAGTGATTAATCGACCAGTAATTTCCCCAAAACAAAATGGCAAAAACTCAAAGGTCGCTGATCTAAAATATTTCTTAGGTATTCCTATCCTTCTTTTATAGTTAATTCAATATCTGGATGGATTTTGTCGAACAAAATTTGACTTTTGAAAACTAATATACTGACAATTGTAATTACTTATATAATCTGTAGATTTAGAGATATGGAAATAATCCATAGATGTAGCCGTAAAGCTGTCACATCACTGTCAGATCAACAGGTAGCTAGTACTCTCCTCTAAAGTTATAATTATATCTTGTTTTTTTAGGTCTTACGGCTGCAATTGAGCTTTAGCTTCCTACTAACAAACCCACCTGCACTGATGCATGTGCAATTACAAAAACCATTGCTACCACGAATACTTTGTCTCTTTGTAATAAAGCAGGTTAACTTTGAACTTCGATATGATCACGTAAATGTTTTTTGTATTTGAGACACCTACCTGCAAAACAAATTTCTGATCAATGTGGCGCTTTGCGATGCTGGGCTGGAAGTCTGGATTCTCTAAGAAGCGTAGGAGAAACTCATAGACCAGCTGAAAGATAAGAGCAAGAACACTTTAAAAATAGAAAGACATTGCACCTTGTAAATATAAACACCACACTGATCATTTAACAGGGAGACGAGGACAGTATAGAGTCCTTACCTGAACGTGAGGCCAGGAAGCCTCGAGAGTGGGCTCGTCCTCCTCCGGGTCAAAATCAGGGTTGTCACTTGGTGGTAGAGTGCGGAATATATTGGTACAGATCTGGAGGGAAAGAGGATACAAAAAATCATAAGTAAAGTATCATAAAAACCGGAGAAAAGGAAAAACATCCCAGGAGAGCATGGGAGGAGATTACAGCAGGAGAAATATGAATATAAGCGAGCCTTTACTTAAAGGTGGGCTAGGTAAGAACGGAGAAACCAGCTCGAGTGCGCTAGAATTTGAAAGTACGCAGCCGAAAAAAATCTGCCCCTTCCTTCAGACTTCCTCACAGAGCCCCTCCTCCAACACACACAAACGCGCACATGACCAATGAGGGCACGAGATAAGTTTGTGCACAGATGGAAGGCTGACAGGCAGGTAGGCCGTCCAGTTATTTTAGCCGGGCCGGCTCAGATGATTGGTCGTGCTTTTTACAGCGCCACGGCTTCCACAGATGACATTTTTTTATGTATTAATTGTCAAAGCATTTCATTTATTCATTGCTATCGGGATGTTAAGAGCATTCCATGGAATATAACAAGTGTTTCTGAAGTGAATTACCTACCCTAACTTTAAGATAAGATGCTAAAAATCTGGCATAAAAAAAATAAACGGCTTATGAAACGACTAGCTTTTTTATTTCTGTAACAGTTACTATGACTTCTCTATGTCTGTGTTTCTTTTGTGTGATAAATGTTGTGTTAGCCTCCTGCTCTGGTCTGGGCATCACTTGCTTTAATGTGCTTTATCAATTAAATGTGACTTTTCTTAGCCTATGTGAGCTTATGAAGTATATCAGTGGATGTGAGAAGAGCTCAGTGCCCACATCAATAAACCACGTTGCTTGTAGCATTATTCCAAAATCTGCTATTTTAATTAGCGGGCCGTTGCTCTTGCTGCAAATCTCCTTGAATGTATGAAAAGGACAGTGTTCTTGTAGCGTGACAACCACACACTACATCTGTTTACAGTTCATTTGTTTATACGCCAAACACCTCAGACAAGGTCAAACAGAGTTATACCTGAAGCAGGGAACCAAACAGAAACCTTGCGTAATTCACTTTTTATACTGCAGGCTAGTTTTCTTCTGTCATCAGAGGCTGCAACACTTTGTACAAGATTAAATAAATATAGGTGGGAGAGTATAAACTGATTACAAGTGTTCAACATGCACTTTGGGAGGCGTGAACTGTAAGGTTTAATTGAACAGCAGCAAATCACAGGAGCTGGATAAAACCATTACAGATTCTGCCTCTGCAGCAACCCCACATTAAAATTCTGAGCCGAAGACAACCGCTGTAGACAGTTCACAGCCACCTCTATGCCACCTTGTTATTTTTAGCAAGGGTGAGTTTGAGAGTGACACACACAGCAGTTGGGAGCTGGAAAAGCTGCCATTATGTGACTGGGTGCACACTCTAAGACAACATCAAATGACATATTGGCAGCTGGGAAATCAAAATGACACTAATGGGAGGAAAAGTCAGAAAAACCTTGCAAGGAAGTATCATTTTTGAACCAGCAAGCCTTGGTGAAAACAGTGAAAACCCAATAATGTTCCTGGAAGCATCACCGTGTTGGAATAATGCACTGAATAAGGGGAGTACTTGAGCATTATCATCGGTGCTGGGACATTCAGATGTTCTGGTTTGACCATTTACGCCTGATCTTATTATTTTCTGAAAGGATTTGTCCCCAGCTTGGTCTGGTGCTGTGCATCAAAATACACAGTTCCAGCATATTGATCTGTCTGGGTGCTAAAAGTGTTACCATCCATGCAAAAACAATAAATGCAAAATATTTTTGCGATACGTGGTGATTTAGAGGTGGAACGGCACATCAACTTTTACGGCAAAAGGGGGTAACCTGCACCCATTGGGGAGCCATGATAAAGCGGTTCATTTTTTATGTCGTTCTCTGGTGCCATCACTTTGGGCTTTGGTTTCAATGTTTGGTTTCAAGAAGAAGAAGAAACAAGCCATGTGACAAAGAAGAAGGAACCCATGTGGCAGCATGTCAAGGTCTCCACGTCCTACGCAATAGCAGACCGAGCACGCCGCCACACGCTTGAGGCCATCAGTGAGGAACAGCACGAGCACCGGACACCACCTCCCATGTGCACCCTGCACTGGGACAGCAAGTTGACGCCGATGCTCACCAATGTGCGCCAGTTGGAGGAGCGTCTGACAGTGGTGGTCGGAGATGCGGAGCGGCTCAAACTGCTTGGTGTGCCAGCCTATATGAAGGGAACTGACAAGCCATGCGGAATGATCATCACCCGGCTGACATGCAAGCTGCTGCAGGGGTGGTGCTGCACCGATCAGGTTGTCAACATGGCATTTGACACCACCACGTCAAACACTGGCCATCTCACGGCAGCCTGCATTGCCATCCAGCTCTCACTGGGTCGAACACTGGTGCTCCTCAGCCACATTTTCACTGACCTCAAGATGGAGAAGTCACGCTCGCCAGAGGTTACATTGTTTACACGGCTCCGGGACAACTGGGACCTGGTGCCACATAAGGACAGAGGCCAATTGTCCCGATACATTCCTGATGAGGCCGAAACACCGTTCCTGGGCAAGTTGCGTGCTGAACTCATTGCGTGCGCTGCAGGAGGGCTCGACTACAAGCGAGGTGACTGCTGTGAGTTCGTGCAGCTGTGTCTTGTGTATCTGGGTGCAGACAGTGCAGCACACACTCCAGTTACCTTCCAACGGCCGGGAGCACTGCACAAGGCGTGGTGTATGGCCAAGCTGCTTTTCTCTGTGCACAGCAAAACAAGCTCGCCAAAATGGCTTCACCGGTCTGGCAGTATTTTTAAGGTGTCCGAAAAAGACAATAAAATAGCGATATGCTACGTGTGTGAAGCACAAATCCTGCAGCTCCGCCCGCTGTGACGGACCGGTGAGTGGAGCAAAACACACACTAAGAGTTAGACCTAACACACTTAGCTATTTTATCTACCTCTGGAACAAGCTAAATTAGTTATAAATATGTTTATTCTTCACTGTCGGGTCACTCATTACTGGATCAGTGAGCTGCATGAGACAGATACTGGAGGGAGAGAGGAAAAGAGAGCACTTCCGCTCAATTCTCCTGTGTTATTATCCAAAGTTAATGTAAACTTGAATAATGTACTTCATTTGAATGCAATAATTATGTTGGTTGTTGTTTGTGGAAGCGCATCATGTATTGAAAAATTATCTGAACTTTTCAATCCGTTATGATTAAAAACTGAAGCTATATAAAAATGAGCCCAGAGTTTTAAACATCACTTGTGATCGGCCCCAAAAACCCTGATCGGAGCATCCCTAGCTGCCAGTGAAGCATTCCAGATGGGTGCGGTGAATGTGCGTGCCATCAATGTTGTGAATGACTGTGCCGAGCGTGGCGTCAAACTCACCTCAGACTTCGTGGCAGCAGCCAGGAGCGAGGAGCACCTGCAGAATGTGCTGCAGGCAGTTGAGCATGACCGCTCTAAACAGCCAAATATGCGCCACTGCAAGCGCAAGCTGGACCAGGACTCAATTTCAATGTTGTTCTTTTTGTACTTAAATAAATAAATGTTGTTCTATTAAAAATAAATGTTGTTCTCAAAAACAATTTCTTGCATTTTTAGAAATTGCCTTGGAACACACCCAAAACGGCACATTTTCATATTTTTCACATGCTGTGTTCCACCTCTAAATCTCAATGAATTTTCCCATAACTTTGCACAAGTTGTTTTAATGTGTGTCTGAACAAAATGCAACCCCAGACAGTTTGATATGTTGAGATTACATTTTTGCATTGGAATTTGATGCACCCTAGCCCCCGCGCACCTTCAAGGCTGAATGGGCAGTTCATTCAGAAGCCCTTCAGATCACCACTGTGGCACTGAGCTGTTATTTTCTTGCTTGTGTCCTCCCTGTTATTTTACAGAAGTCTGACAGTGTAATTGCAGCTGTTTCTGAGCTGATGAAAACACCATCTGGCAACGACAATGTTAATCTCAACACAACTGTCAGTAAGTGTGTTTCTATAGTAACACACTGACACTGCCCGACTGTTACTTGTTAGTGTGAAGGTAAAACATCACAAAAAAGGCACATAGGCAAGTGTTTAACTGCAGACAATGGTGAATGATGTCCTTAGAGTACAAACTCACTAACATCCAGCATCTTCTCCGACTTCAGCCGGCAGAAACACAACCTGTTGACGGCTGCTTGCTTTATAAACAGTGAGTAACTCACTCTAGAGTTTTTAGGGTCGCTTACTGCTAATGTTTGTTTTTTTCAATAACTCCTCACATTTTTACGACACACCCACTAATACATCTGGGAGTAATAAACTCAGCTTAGCTCACTGACTGGCACTACACCTCAGGACTTTGGTGTCAATAAAGGAAGAAAATGTAGTTAATCACATTTCCATTCATATTTAATGATTTAGCCTCTAAAATGCCAGAGAATATTGAATAATATTGTTTTTCTACAGCCAAAGGTGACATCCTCAAATTCCTTCTTTCTAATGTATCTGTCCTAAAATACTTAGAAACTCTGGAAATATTCCCATTTAAAAAGCTGGGACCAGTGTTATTTTGGCATTTTTTCTTAGGAGAAACTCACCTCAATTAACTAAGTCATTATCAGTTGTTCTCATATTCAATAAACTGTTTTAAATCTGGTGTGAAAACACAGGGTAAGGAAGGCAGATTGTGATTCACTCATCACTGTGTTTATCTGAGTATTAAAGTGATGTCATCATGTTACAGATGTAAACAAAGGAGTCCAATGGGAGTGTGGGAGACCATTTAGATGCACAAATCCTATATGACACACTACAGGAAAGGGAAGACCCCAAAAAGCATAATAGGGCCCCTTTAATTCAAGTCCACATACTTATTATCACACAAGTGGACATTTTCTTTTTTCTCTAAATGAACCACAGCAGCATTTAACAATTTACCTGGGACTGCCCGCCCTTTTATAAACACAGTACTGTCGTTACATAATCATCTGTTCGGAAATGATAATAATGATGCAGATGAATAAATCAGTGTGCCAACTCTACAACCTCTCTGTGGCACATGACTCTGCTCTCCCTGGTGCGAGGCACATCATTGGCTGAGCTGGAATCAGATCACTAACAGAGTGAGTTGCCAGGCGGAGCATTGAGCCTCAGTGTGATGCCCAGGAGAAGTGCTCTGAGGCCAAATGCTCACAGAGTGAAGATAAATGGAGGTGTTGATGGCATTCGGACACACGCGGGAGCCATACCTGAACCAAATATGGCATATTGTTTAACAAGGATTCAAATAAAGAACTGATCCTGTGTGGATTTTATTCTGTCTATTCTTGGAGGGTAATGGGGAGAGGTTGACATACTGCAGGAGATGAATATTAGATATTTAAATCCACCAAAAATATAAATCGTCTTGTTATTATTATATCCCAAAGAAAATTAAACGAGTAACTATCACAGGACAAATTAAATGAATTCTACTCGACAACTTCCAGACAGTAGAGGGGGCTGGGTTCTGTCTGAGGAGCCAAATATGCACACTGTCTGCACAGATAATAGATTACATAATTAACCACACAAGCATCCGCCACACTTATTTAATTCTCCCAGTCACTTTACAGAGGCAGAAAATAAAAGCGGTCGGACAAAACCAGAGAAAATATTGTGGGAGGATAGCAAACATGGCAAGTGTGAGAGTGTGAGAGAGAGCGAGAGAGAGCGAGAGCGAGAGAGAGAGAGAGAGAGAGAGAGAGAGAGAGAGGAGAGAAAGAAAAGTGTGATTTGTGTGTGAGAGAAACGTAGGAGGATCCTAAAAAGGACCGTTCTTAAGTGACAGGGCTGTAAGTGAAACTAATGTACACAAGCGATGCTCTCTATGGGGTCAAATAGAGGGTGACAATAGCAGCAACCAACACCTAGCAACGCATGGGATGAGAGGGCGGGGGAGACGGGGGTGAGATAGAGAGATAGGCGCAAGCACTGAGAGAAGCATTAGCGAAAAGGATGGAAAGGATGTGAATTAAAGCAAATAAAGGGTGATTTATAGCTCAAAGATGCTTCGTTTCAACGAACCCTGCTGGAAGAATCCCATCCAACCGGTCTGTGAGACGTGATTTTCTATAATTTACTCAAAACACTAATTATAGAGTTGACAAATAAGGCGAAAACCTCCTCTCACATAGATGAGAAGCCTTCGCCGTTTGTACTCCTAACAACCTCGGTGATCAAAGCCGTCCGCTCTGCAGCAGAATAATGGGCAGCACTTTAAACCCTCACCTCTTCATTATCATGTGATGCCAAGCATGGAGTATCCGGGAGGGCTATTATCAACCCGGCGTTCTGAGTGCAGCTGCTATTTGTCTAACCTCATTCAGAAGCCCGTCTCTAGTGCGGGACCGGGGTATCTATCGAGCATGACCCGCGTACCCCCCCGTCCGGCCCCTGAATAGAATAAATTAGATTACCCAGTAGGACCACTAATACCTGCGTTCTGGCTGCAGTCACGCATTTAAGCTGCTTCAGTCTTACAAACCTGCTGGTGTGCTAACCCAGGAGGTCACTTATGTGGAATGTGCAACCAAGCTACTACATGTTAAGTAGCTTATTGTCCCCCGTGCAACCTGTTGCTAGCACACTCTCACTTGTTCACTTTCCTGTCTGCATGCTCTTCTGCCAACGCTTGGTGGTAAAGCACAACTGAAATAGACACGTGCATATACACATTTTTTAAATGAGTAGATAGATTGTGGTTAGTGAGATGTATTACTATGATTGCATTAGAGTGGGAATAACTGATTTCTTTATGCACTGTTTACATCACATTTGCTTCTGTGTTTACAGCCTGTGTTGGCATATACAAATGTATTCATTATGTATTTACCCCATGGCCCAATGTCTATATTTAGGGAAATCTGGAAAAACTAGGAAAGCCCCAGCTTGAAACAAACAGTGTTATGTGTATGAGCTATTTTTATTTGCTGAAAAAGTGAAGGTAGAGATAGTTTTTAAATAATTGATGGTTATTAGCAGCCATAACTCTCCATTTAAAAAAACGTACTGTAAGTTTTTGGTTGCTTTCAGGGTGGGACCAGCACAATAACAGTGTGCAGATTGTTGCTAATATATACCGGTCTTAAACAGACAGTTTAAACACTGACATTAAATGTGTAATGGCTGACACTCTTATCCGTCACCTTTATATTTACCCTCCTCCTCCATGTATGCCTTCCCGATGCAAATGGTTGCCAAACTAGTTTAAACCTTTTGCACAAGCTGTAGTTTTTTAGCATTCTAGATAAAACCTGAAGCACTGACTGTCACTATTATGATAATTGAATAGCCATATTAACTGTAATGAGACGTCTGCACGACGCAGGATACAAATAAATCCAGAAAATGTGATTTAACTCGACAGCTGCACAACAGTGCCGTCTGCAGAATGTGACAGCTTGGTGTTGAGTGCTTAAGATATTAGAACGTAATGTGCCTGAATATTACTCTTTTGAAAAATCATTTACATCATATGACCACACATTATTGCATTAGAGCAGAGGCATGTCAATAAGCAAGTGTCTAAACATCTCCTAAATAAAAACGTGTCTTTCTTACTCAACTTCTCTCCTCTTTCTGCCCAAATTAGGGCAATGTGTATTTAAAAAGATGTTTAGGGTCGTATTTCTGTGGCGGATTTTACAGGAAAATTGACTTAGACGTCTATTTCTGGTGAAACGTCACTTCGCTTCAAGTGATTTTGGTAAGAGAAAACTAAATACTTGGAGTGAATGTTTAGAATTACTGCAATAATGCTTCAAATTGAAATGAACCTTTAATTTATTCATCCCTCTCCAATCAGTGACACATTCAACATAAAATACATTCTGGTTAATGTGATTAACGCAGAAACCCTGCAGTCTGTATGCATTGGATATTGCACATGATTAAATAGGGCCCCGTCTCCAAATCTACAGGCAAAATGGTTCAAATGTCATTTTTCTGGAGTCGCTTGGTACAAGAACATTCCTTCAACAACTGCAGCCTATAAAACAATAATTATGTCATCATGTAAAACCCAGTTCAGTGTGCGAAAAAGCACACGTCCCACCGTCCGGGACGTGTTATTTACAATATCGGACAAGTAGATCTTTCAATTGACTTGTCCGGCGGACAAGTGACGTATTTCACCCTCATTTATTGACAAATTATTGATAAATTCAGTTTACAAAAGGCAGAACTCATTCGCAAATTGTACGTGTCCGCCATTGTTCGTTTAGAAATGTTAGTTTCGGTTCTGCTTGTTGATTCCTAAGGAAATGCATCTCGCCGCTTTCTGTACAGTTAGAAGCGGGCGGGGCGGGGTGGGAAGTGTAGCACAGTGGCAGGGTTGGGAAGCAAAACTCGGTTCCGAGTAGGAACCAATAACAATTGTCCGGTCCAGGGATTAATAAGAGTTGTGAGGACAGGAGGCGAGGCCGAGCCCCGCGGACCGCAGCTCTCTCTCTCCACGCTCCGTATCAGCTGATCGCTGCATGGTGCGTCTCTCTTTGTCAAACTTTCTTATGTTCTTTCTCTAACACGTAATGAAGGTTATTAAGCGTTTTAGCTCCTATGTTGTTAATATTGACCACCATTTCCTTTAATAATAATACATTTAATTTATATAGCGCTTCTCATCTGCCAAGACAAATCTCGAAGCGCTTTATGAAGTAAAGCAGCCTCCCTGTCTGTGTCCTCGCGCTGTCCTCACATCCCGGGACCCCCAGACTCGGAGGAGCACAGGGATGTCAGTATTGTTTATGAAGCAGGGTATAGAAAGTACATTATTGAAATGAAAATACTATTTATTTACTTTTACAAACAGTGAGCAGCTGGGCAGCTGCAGCATGTGTGTTGCAGGACATGTGTAAGCGTGCAAGCGTCTTTGAGTTGTAGAAAAGCGCTAGGCCTATAGGCTATAAATATAATGTATTAGTATTATTATTATTATTATTATTATTAGGTTGGACATGTGTGGTTGGACTCTGTCTCACAGGCAGGTTGCAGTGTAACATCAGAGGAGACTGGGCCAATTGTACATTCTCAAACTGCACCACTTAGAACTAACCAAACAATGCAGAGATTATTTTTATATAATTTTATTCAATAAACATAAGAAATTAAACAGTATGAAGTGATTTGTAAATAGGAATACAGATTTGACTTAATGTTTTCATAAATATATTTTTCTCCCAGTTTGTCATTATTTTTACCCTCTCAAAGAACCGGAATCGAGAACCGAAAATAACCGGAATCAAAAAGCAGAACCGGAATCGTTAAAATCCAAACGATACCCAACCCTATGTGTGATGCAGTAAAATCTTACCGCTCACTTACGTTAGCGGTGTCGTAAAAACCGTGGGAAAATGTAAAATACGATGGCGAAGAACAATTTTTGTCCATTCTGGACAAGTGAAAAATGTATTCGGACAAGTAAATTGCCAAACTCACTTGTCCATGGACAAGTACTCTCTAAAAACTTTTTCTCACACTGCAGTTAAAGACAAATGTGTGAAAAAAAAAACGTTTCCCTGAATCAATTGTTGCAGGTATGACGTGGATTACTGCCTTCAGTCGGAATAACGAACACTCCTTGACTCAGCGGTGCTCATACATATCCATCATGATAATGTGTGGAGTGAATCACTGCCGCACTCCCTGTTCGTTACTAAATGTTGCCCATGAGTCACTATTGTACAGTAGGAGGAAAACTAAGCCGCTCAAAGCACCTGCTCCGAGAACATAAACATATAACATGTCGGTGAAAGACACTTTAAAAGGGTGTTGGTTTCCAAACAGACCGTTGTGTAACAGCAGTGGTGCAACAGCTAACGTGTGAATTACTCAACTCTTCAATTTTGCACGACATAAGGTTAATAAAATATAATCTGTGCTGAAGTGTTATATTAAATGCCATTGTTCCTCGACTATTTGTATTATCACCCATGCCTGGTGAGTGCAAACACGTTTCTAGGTTTCTAATAATACATTTGATTTATTGCGACAAAACCATGCTCACACCAGACAGAATGTCAATTATAAATACCAGAGGTGTGAGTCACTTGTAAATGCATTGTAACTGTGCTGCCATGTAAATAATAAGGAATGACACGGAGATAATGTGAGGCTTTTAAATTCATATCTAGATTGAGTGGTTCTATTGTGATGAGTAAGGGGAGGAGGTTGTGTGTGCAGTATTTCAAAGATGATTCTTTCATAACGTTCTCAAAAAGCCGGGCAAAGATCTCTGAACACCTGAATGTGTGACAGGTGAATCGATAAAAGGTCGAAGAGACTGAAACTTTGTCAATAAATAAATATCTCAACGATACGACCTCTCTGAAGGATGTCATGTGACCTGCATTACTGACATTTCTGAGTGGTGCTTCTTGCATTTTTGAGTCAAGAGAGCAATGGGGAGAGTGAAATATTTTGAACAAAAGAAAAGTGTGGTGAGGGATTGTTGTGAAATGGATACAGGAAGTCTTGACTTCAGCTTACTGTATGTTCTTTAGGTTTAAACGTTGGTCAAAATCTTAAATCAGTGGAATCATTTCACACAGTAAATATGATTGGTAGTGAACATAATTAACAATATTTTACCTTGTACTGTGGCTTTGTAGGTGTCATCATACAAGATTTAAGAAGCAGCTAAAAATAGCCACAGTGCAACAGTGCAATGCTTGAGACAATTTAAAATCCAAATCTTTATGAACTATGCTTATTCTGTATTCCCTGGGTAATACAGTTACATCCAGAATATGTTATATGTTCCCTGTGGATTTGGTGCTTTAATGGATGAAGTGATGGTATTCCTCCTGTGCTGACGAGACATACCGCCAGCCTCCATTATGGATGTTGTACGATGACACAGAGGGAACATCTTTGCTGTTTAACAATAAACACTAGTAATGACACAAAACAAAGATTTTTGGATTTAATTCCTGCTTTTCTCTGAACCTGCTAACGCCACAGAAATTCGGAGGAGCACCAAAGAAACTAAAGCCCCATCCACGTGTATCCTCACCATGGTAGTGATCTCTGGGTACGTAGTCTCCACCAGCACCCCTCTGTTGGTGGAGACGTAGTCCACCAGCTCGTTGAGCGTGGCCCTCTTGATCTCCTTGCTCTTCAGGTCCGTCACAGAGTCCATGAAGTCGAAGAGCATGCAACACTGCTGCAGTTTCTGGGTGAACAGCTCCTGCTGCTCTGTGGAGGGGGCATCTGGAAACACAAAAGAAAGGAAATACACTGAGTCCCTGTTCAGATACACACTAGAAAGCGTAAGGTAATCACTTCAGGTTATTATTTTATTTATTTATCGCAAGTTATGGTAAAACACCCAATTGAAGTTCAAGTAAAGTGTATCAAATATATGTTGTTTCTTTATAGAATACAATATTTATATAAAAGTCCATGAAGCTCTTTAGAAACAGTTAACAGATGAGACAAGAGGGGATGAAAGCGGCAACTGTTCACCTATGAGGCGCAGCTTGAAGAACAGTAGGTAATGCAAGGTAATGAAATCCATCACGACAAAGGTTCAGATTATTTTTAGTTGAATTTAATGATCAATGGACAGCAACATTTCTTCAAAGCTGGTTTATTGCCCACTGGTTCGTAGCTAAACTGCCGGACGAATAGACAATACCTTGATGTATTATGCCGCACAGAGGCAACCTAGTCATTCCCAGCTTTAATTGTAAAGCCTTTTATGGATTAGACGGTGAGTACGTTCAGGGTTATGAGAGCTGTCAAGCCTGACCCTGGCTAAGCTATAAACAGCATTTGGCAGCCGTGCAGAAATGCTGTGACACACTGTACAGTGACGTCCTGTTCCAGCACCGCAGCAAAGGACTGTCTCTGCGATGGAAACCCACCCTGCAGGTCTGATTTACTACGGCTCAAGAGCCGGAGACCCCGGAGGTTCTGGGGTTACACAAATATAGATGCCATCAATGACACGTGTTGAAACTGAGGCGTAAATTATTGTAATCATTAAAGTGAATGTCTAAATTGTAATTTTTCCGGTTAAACTGCAGGGTACTATGTGTGTATCTTTTATTAGTCAAGTTATTTGTTAGGGACTCCTCGTTAGTTATGTTTCCATATTTAACAGAACTTGATTCACATGCATGTGAAGGCAACCCCTATGAAGCGGTTAAAAGATATTATTTTTCCAATCATATTGACACCGACATTAACATATTGATATGTTTGTCCTTAAACACAGCTGGCACAAAAATGTGTCAACTGATTGGTTTGTTGACCAGTAGAAAATGAATTGGAAAAATGCTTTGGTATTTCTGCTTTTTTGGTATCAATGAGAGTATACTGAATATAAGTTAATTGATAGTTAACATTTTTTAAATGTTGGTTGAAAAAACAAAACTGGCAACTTTGTTTGTTTTAGCCCTAGAACAAACAAACACAAGTGTTTATTCATTCATTCATCAGGGTATTTTAAAAGTAGAGGAGTCCGTGTGAAAGTGTTGTGGTGCAGAGTTTCTTATTGAGCGCTATTATGCAACTGAAAAGGCATTACCCATAAAACCGTGTGGCATGGGGACAACGCACAGTCATGCACAGCCAACACATCACACCTAGTGAAAATGTTCCTATGGTGTTGACAGCTGACGAAGTAGTTACGCAACCAAACTCCACAGGTCAGGCCGCGGCTGCTGCTCTGAGCGAACTCAATATGTGACTAACTACACCGAGCTGACTTGTTAACGCAAAATCTCAAAGGATTCCACATTTCAAAGGGCAGACTGAATATCAAACTGGAACCGAAAAGGAAAGAGGACCACGGGGCCCCTGCGGCGTGATTGTGCCGTTATTAACACATGTGCTCAGTGCTGTTATTACATGACACATGGGTGGCTCACATTTCTTTTCCACTTGTGTATTGCTAGGTGTCATCTCTCTGGGAAGGCAATCTAGATTGAAACCTTTATTTATGGTGAAAAGCAAATATTTGTACTTAAAAAATAAGTTATTATTCAAGCTTCATAGTTTCTCATTAGCAAAAGTTGGGGATAGTACCGTGTACATTTTTTGGCGCCATGTCCATCAACACGAGAACAACACAAACGTCCTACATAATCCAGTCTTTTTCAACTATTGTAATCAGCATCTGCCATTTTTGTATTTACTTAACCCAGGTTTTAAAAAGCCTGCAAATTTGTGTTGCACACTTATGGTACAATTGACGAAGTGCAGATATTCATTTGTCTGACTGCAAAGCCTTAACCGTAGGGTCCAATGGGGAACAGCTAAAAATCCTGCCAACACCAAGCGGCTACAAGCTATAGAAGAAAATGAAATAAATAAAAAAAGCACATGATACCAAAAGTGAGTTGATTCTGTCTTACAGCATAAGACATATCGCTCTGACTGTACCTTTAAAAGGAATAATTGGCCCTATTTGCAGATCTGCCTGTTTGCTGGAGCTAAATAAGACGATTGAAACCAGTCTCATGTCTGAACAGCAAAAAGGAAGCTACAGAGATCAGATGGTTTGCTGAGCTTAGTGTTAAGACTGGAACAGTTTGCTTAGCTCTGTCCAATCAAAATCGACCTTGTTGGAAACAATGCTGGCAACATTCAGGTCAGCCTTTATATATATTCATGTTTTCTCTAAGCTTTCTGAGTAACCGAATCATTGCATTTCTTTGTGGGGAATTGTCTTCATCGCCCTGAGAGCGGAGAAGGTCTGTTAGATACAGTCTGACTGGTACATGCTATCCCCAATGTGAAGCTATTTTTGCCTTCAGATACAGATGCAGTCGTGCAAAAACATTCCTCAGGGTGCTTGGCAAGGAAGGGAAATATTTCCATTAGAACTGTGAAACAATGTAGGAATCCAAACAAGAGAAAAAACAATTGAGAAATCAGATGAATGATGATTCAACCTGGAGACGGATTTAGATTTTGTTCTAGAGGAATAAAGGTCTCTGTTGATCTGATAATGATCATGATGAAATGAATAGTCCTTCACTCCCACATGAAATGTTTCATCTTGGTACCAAAACGAAGATGACATTTAACAAAAGCAATCTTTTACACAGGGCTACAGGAATCATTTAAACAATTATCTGGATGCAATAACATGCAATTTGATAACCCCACATAGACAAGAGTTAGAAAGTGGCAGGGTTAAAAGGAGAGACAGTAAGAACCAAATATGTCATTATTCTTAAGAGTAAGTTAGAGTTAATAACAAAAGGGTCTTAATGCTGTCTCGGTTGAGGCCTTGAAATTCACAACTGCGGGTAGCTTGGCTTCAAATGACAGATACAAGAAGCACAAGCAGATTCTCTAACAAGTATTTTTAGAGAGAACTTGAATTAATTTCGGCTTAATTTTTGTGAGTAATCATCTCCCACAGGCTTCGACCACATTACTGTTGCTGGAATAAGATCCGAGAAGAATCACACACATAACATCTACCGAGTCCTAAAATAGGCTGCAGCTCTTTCTGTTGTGTGAGAAAAAAAACATCAATATAAAAAAGAAAGCTAGCAGCTCATCAGCTCTGTTTTTAGCAACACCAGACTGTAGATGTTGCCGACCGTTCTAATGTAGAAACCACATGTTGCACCAGCCATTTAGTCGTGATATTTGTATTTCATGTTGGTCCTATTTTTTAGTCTAAGTGTTGATGGGTGAAAACCCCATTGGTGTGTCACAGACAAATGATAGTGTTGTATCATACTTGCAGAATAAAGCATGTTTGGCAGGCAATGCTGTTATTTTAGATCCTATAATTGCATAAGCAGAAGAGTTGCTGAAATTAAACTCTTACACACATATGAATTAACATTTTTTTGCTAAATGGATTACACTGAAAACTAATTGTAATTGCGTATCATTGACTTGTCTCTTTAAATATTTAGGGTCAGAAACATACGCTGTCAAACGGATGACAAAACATGAGATTTTGTGAGAAAAACAGGAAGTATGATCTCAGCTCTACAACCACAGCACTGCCAAAAGGAGTATGACGATAACGTGCAGTGTATTATTCAATTACCATACAAAATGCAGATGCCAACATACAGGCCACATGAGGGTCACTGGATCAGCCAATGGGGACAAATTGCGGTCACTGACCAGATTTCCACCCAAATAAACACCAAGACAAGATTTGGAGACAAAATGTCAGACAGCACTCTCTACCATCATCATCAAAACAAGAAATGAGCAAAACTGCTCATCCCTCAACAAGAGTCCTGAAGTATCTATGAACAAGCATCGAGGCTGAAATGGTAGACGGTGGATACCAACATTTTTTTTCTTACATTGTTTTAGTCAAATCAACGCCATGACGTCTAAGCAACTCTCGTTGAATTCTGGAAAATAGGAAGGCTTAAAGCTCCCAAAATCCATCAAGGTGGAACCGACATCTTTTTCTTAAATGTTCATAAACCCAACTCTATTTAACTAAATATGTAGACATCTCTGATAAAAGAAAGGCATACAAAAGAAAATACAAAAATCTACTGTAGATGCAATCTGTGTGCAACATGCAGGATGACAGATTTACAACTGAAATACCATTACTATGCAATATGTTCACAAATGTAATGTTCGAAACAGTCGCCAGCTTTCTCAGCACACCGTTAAAACAACATCTGCATCATCACTGTTGAAGTATGTGCTGCATTAGACTGATGAATGCTGAAGATAACTGCAACCATTTTCCATATAAGCACCCCATGCTTCACTGGCACAATGACTGATGCGTGTTTTGGATGAATGAATGTTGTTCTGCTGCAGCAGAGGGCAACAGTCGGGACAAAACAGAATTGCATCACTCGAAGGGTGCATTTGTGGCTATGATGCAAATTTGTAGAAACACAAACAAGAATATATGACTGCATGAACGTTTGCAAGTAAATATACATTTTCAATAATAAGCTTTACACATACATCAGGGGTGTCAAACTCAAATACACAGTGGGCCAAAATTAAAAAATGTACTAGTCGAGGGCCGGACTGGTTCAATGTTTATTGCAAAACTGAAATGAACTTATTGCACATATTAAACCTGGAACTAACAAAGCTTAAATGACTGCCTATAAAAACAACATTAAAAATTAAATAATCAGTTGCATTCATTTCTTATGGCTCTATCTGCAGCTTTTCCCGAGTCATTTCTTATGAGTACATTTTTCCACAGGCCAACAACAGCTTCAAAAAAACAATTTCCCTCAAAGAAAAAACCAAACATGCCCTGTTGTCGCAAGAAAGAAAGTGCAGAAGGAAACATCCATTAAACTCAGTTTGCTGCTGTGGTGCACACTAAGCCAGATACTTGGCATCTCATCTTGGGGGCAAGTTCATCAATGTTTGGGGTCAGGCTCTGAGCTGAGGAAATCCTCAGGATTGAGTGAAGGTGTGCGTGCAATATACCGGCGGGCCAGATCTAATAGTAATTACAAATTATGCTGTGGGCCGAAATTAAATCCACCAAGGGCCTGATTTGGGCCCCGGGCCTTGAGTTTGACACATGCGACATACATGTTGCTGTATTAGGAACATAAAGTGTACCACATATGAAAAGAAATATGTGCAGCTTGAATAAAGTGTGATATCTATGCATTTTGATTGCCACTTGTAGGTAGTAAAAGCATTTAGCATCACTGTTTTTACGTGGGCTCATCTGTCCCTTTCAGGAGAGTCTTCAGCTATAATGCTTTATGTCAATATAAGGACAGACTTGTAGTGTGTACATAGGATCATAATCACCATGATGGTAGAAACACTGGGGGTCTTGACCTATTCAAAGTTCAATATTCAACAAACATTATTTATATTATACATTGGAAATCCTAAGCTCAACCCTTTGAAAGTGAGTTACACTGATACCTGCCCTTTTGGTGCATATCAACATTTCATAGAACTACAGTCAAGCAGAAAGAGAACAAAACAAACTGAAGGAAAGTATGCAGGTCAGGTGACCTCTGCACAGCCACAGATTAGTACTGCTCAGTCTTTGTCAATAACTACTCAGAAATGAAGGGTTGATTTGTCTCCGTTTTGTTGCATTAAACAAGTACCCCAGACTTACGTAGATATAAAGCCCTTTTTGGTTTAATTAATGCGTAGCAAACATATTAAGGAGGTTACAGATGCCTTGGCTGATCTGAACAAATGTTTATTCAACTATGGCTTGCATTAGAAGTATTTTTTTCCATGGCCACAAAAAGCACCAAAATAAAATGTATACGGTTATTGATGGTCCATGTCAGGATAAAATAACGAGGCTTACGTTATGGCCTACCAATCTACCAGAAGAGACATGTTTAATATGCAGCCTTAGAGCAAGGTCTGTCTGGGAAGCTACATCCAGAGGAAAGAAAAGGTCCCATGACTCTGCATTTTCTGCTTAGAGTGCTACTAACAATATTTAAACTCATGCATATTTCATTTTATTTAGGGTGTTTTACTGTGACTTGAGGATGCTTTAAAAACCCTACTTCCTCCTTGGCAATACTTGTGAGCATACTGGAACATGGACGCCCAAGAGAAGTGATAAAGGATTTAGCAAATAAATATTAAATATGATGAAAAACTATATAAAGAACGAGGGTTTATATTTGGCTGTAACTTCCGGAGCACCCGCTAACAAGTCACAGTCAGAGATGACAGTGAAAGCCCTTGAGGTGCTCTTGTTAAGGCTCCAGTATTATCTCTGCACTGGTTTGGCTTGCATTCCAGAAATAAAGTCTGTTCAAAGAAGAGCTGTAAGAAAATGAATGAATAAGCTCTCCCTTGTATCACAATGCTGAAAACATCTTATTTTACACATTGAAGAACATGTGAACTGCTTCAACATGTGCAGAATGTGACTGATGAGTGACAGTGTACTGTAGGCCAAATGTGACCATTAATGCATGACAGCAGAGAGATGCCACGTAGGTCGCACTGCAGCTGCAGAACTGGTTTGGTGGGACGTTACTACATGCACAATTTGATCCAGACATGTCCTAACATTTGTTTTGAGTGCTCATTAAAATTATGCTGGCAAAATATGTGACAGCAGCAACTCGGCAATACAGGACGAATGGAATTGGCTCATCAAGATAATGTCTTGAAACAATATAGGGTATATAGTACTTTATTTGATGTCAATGTTATCTATATAAATAACATTGACATCAAATAAAGTACTATATACCTTATATATTTTTTCATCATGTGCCCTTTATCAAATGTAATACAATTTTTGTCCGGCACGATTGGCATATGTTGCGACAATACCAAATCTTGGTGGGATATCTACGTAAAGTATCTCGATACTGACGAAAACTTTGCAAAAACATCTAGACATTAGACAATGTCAATTAAAAGAAGTTTAGAATGTAAAGAAAAGCCATAAAACAACAGTCGTGAATTACTGTACCATCGTGTGTTCATATATTACATCCATTTTAGTGATTTAAAAACATATTGACTGTCTTTTTAATATCCTGAGAGGACACACGCCTAACAGGGTGAGGTGATAGAATTTGACAACAAGTGCCGCTGTCTGTAACCATGAGGCCACCCTGAAATGGGCTCAACAGTTACATGAATGGTAAACTGCAAACACGTGCAGTCAAAGAACGTAGTATAAAACTTTAGAAAAGCAGCAATTAGGGCAGTAAACTGACTGCTGCTGACAGCCAGACGAATGCTAATAAGTAACAGCTGCGGCTAATAGCTTTGTTTACCCAACCGAGAGCTTCGGTAGTTAACCAGACATCATTCAGAGGGTGTTTCAAGACCATTTTAGATAGACAAGGGAATGGATCATTCAAATGGCGAATCAAGCAGGTCAGAGTACATGGAGAGAAAAAAATGTCACTCCTATTTCCAGCTATTTCGTATTTATGTATGTTATAATAAGTGTTGACGTCAAAGTTAAAACCAGAACAAAACCAAGTAGGCCACTAAAGCTCGTTTCTAATTACAGTACAAACCCATTCAACAGCAGAAACAGTTTCCAATGCTAATTGAAAAATGAACACAAAAACCACAAGTTCTCTGTCCAAAGATAGTTAAGAGATTAAATGGAAATTAATCCTTTGAAAAGGAATTAAACCCATTAAAGGTTCAGAGCTATTTTGGAGTCTTAACTGTTGTGGTTTGACTACAGACAAGAGCTCCCCTAAAAAAAAGCATACCATGTCCTTTGAGCTGTGTTCAACTTCACCTTCAGCTGATTTAAATATAAAAGTGCTGAGCATTTCAGATAGGCATGCTAGTGACGCAATAGACCTTGACGTGTTGAAATCTACTATCCGTGGTAGAAATAGCAATGTGTCTGTGTTGAGCCTCTTCACCCATGCACTTCCTTGACCTCTTGACTTAATACAGGAACTATTTTCTCTCTCCAAATTTTCAAAACATGACATGGAAATGATTCATTTAAGGAATCAAACCCGTTTAGAGGATTAGTTTCATTTTGGAGTTTTTACCTTTGTATTCCATCCTGCCGTTTTACTCCCATTACCTCTATGGATGGTATTGACACTTGAGCATGTGTGACAGTTTCTCAGAAAGATAAATGTCAGACGATCTGGCAAAGGGAGGTCAAGACTCTGCATGGAAAAAAAAGGGTGGACACAAACCGGTAGGCCGGGTGCCCAAGGACATTCCCATTTCTGCTATAGATCACAGATTTCAACACGTCAAGGTCTGCTCGGTCACTGGCTCGTCCGTCCCAAAAGCTCAGAAACTACTTTTATATTGAAATACAGAGGGTGAAGTTCAAAACAGTGCGAATGACATGGTAAACTTTCTGGAGGAGCTATTGTAGGAAGTAAAACCTCAACTAAAAACAGGGAAAAGCAGAGAAGTTTTCCGTTTATGAAAATAGGAACTTTTGCTGTACAACAAGTTAGTTTGGGCAATGTCTACAAAATTGGGATATGACGCTGATATCTGTCATCTTATAATTGGTGGCTTTCTTTGGCCAGAATGTGTTTTCCATAGACGGTCAACATAAGTGCTTTCATAATTGTACCAGAAGCGCTGGCTCTCTTTTCCTGTCACACACAGAAACCCTCTCTGTGTCTCTTTGTCTCCTGGGTACATGCTGTCCAACTACGATCTGTCATTAAAACTATCCAAATCAATGACAATAATTGCTTTGAGATTGCTTGTAACAGCTATAGTGTCCACCTTCAGTTAAATTGCTAAATCAATCGGCTCACCGGTGACAGCTCGAACCGCCGTGTTGGAGTGGACGATGGCAACATTAACCCACCACTAATTGTGAGACCCTATGCCAAGTGTTTGTAGCCATAAATAACTATTGTTTTCTGAAAGTGACAGGTAAATGTAACATTTTATTACTGGAGCTGAAAAGTTAAGTAAATTATTGGAAAGCCGAACTTGAAACTGAATCGGCAACTATTTAAATATTGAAGCAAAAGGCCAAACATTTTCATGGTTTTAGGTTCTCAAAAATCACAATTTTTTCTGTGATTCTTGGACTTTATTTTAGCATTCAGATATTTAGGACAGTTGTTTGGACAAAACAAGACATTCAAATGATGTTACCCTGTAGTGTGGAGAATTGTAATGGGTATTTCTCGCTGTGTGCCAATGTAGATAAAATTTTTCTTAAAAAAATGTTCCTATTATTTGAATGAAAAATAAGAAGCCCCGGTATAACCTGCATAAATGACACAAGAGATAAGCACTAGTATATGCATCATTTATTCTGGAATAGCAGAGATGTCAACTGCCATGACACAGAGAAGCATCAATTCAACTCACTGCATGTTATCGGGTGAGCACACACCTCCCTTATTGAGTTTACGGACATATTTGCCCGCGAATAGGAGATTGGCGAAGAGATGAGGATGGGCAGGAAACATTTCTGCGAGTATTATAAATGTTTGGGAATGTGCTTTGCTGTAGCTTTAGCTGTGGTGGGGAAATAAAACCCACAACTAAGACATTCTTGATTCTTGAGTCACTAATTAGTCACTGAAGAAAAGGCAGTGGTGGAAGGATGATGACACATGCCATAACTGTGCATCAATGTCATGTCATAGTTTCCATCAAAACTGTTGTGAGAGATGGCTTCAGGGCAATGATGGAAAAGCTGCATTTGCTATATTCTACCTTAAATCAAATCCAGAAGTTGTACAGCAGCAAATGGAAGACAAAAACACAATGCATTATGCAACAGGGCCCAGCCATAACTGCGGCTGGTAGTAATGAGAGCTCAGCTTCACACAGCACGTCTTCAACCAGCAGACTGCCAACACGAAATAAAGTTTTATACAAAAAGGTGGAAACGGACTCAAACCTGCCAGAGGCCACAATTAAGAAACAGTATGCAACAGAACTCAAACCGCCATAGCAGTACCTCAAAGCTTTTTCCCATTATTTCCTGGAAAATCATCTATCGATTAGCCATCTGCCGGCAGACATGATGGAAACAGACTGTGTGGCACACACATCAATCAATAGGCCAATAGAGTCAGAGCAGCTTTTCCATGAACAGACATTGATGAGCCTTTGCTAAAGGTTGATGTAATCAAAACAGACTGAAACTCTGCAAATAAAGATTTATCTTCATTTTCAATTAGTTTGTTTACTTTTTTTTGTATTGATCTTTTAGATTATAAGGTGTTAAAAATGGTGAAATCACAATTTTTTTGTGTATTGAAAAAATTGCTTGGTCCCATAAACAGTGCACAAATCCAAAAACACTCAAACACAGAGCTGCATTTCCTCCCATCTGAGAAGCCAGATTAAAAAGGGGGTGTGTCTCAATTTAGATGTATTCTGCCCATCAACTAATCAGTTATTAAACAAGTTGTTTCATTACTTTTAGTGGCAACATGAATGCACAGTCCATGATGGGACAGAGTTAAGACCAACCTCACAAACTGTATAGATTGAGTTCATTCATGAGACTATTTCACATTATATGAAATTCTAAAATAGATAGTACACTTTGCTGGAGACTCCATCTTGGCCTCGGTGTATAATGAGCTCTAAATCTGCAGAGCCTTGGTGCTGGTTGTGGTCAAATCTTGGGATCAATGTCTGGAGCCAGACGCATCACACTTCAGGTGAAGCTAATCTTGTTATAGCAAGGATGATGATAAGTGATTAGCTCTCATACAGGTAAGTAGTAAGAGTAGTTGTATATTTAGTGTTTAGCAGGTCTTTTTGTATCGTTAGAGCTGTTACGAGAGTGGATAGGAGAAAGCAGGGTGGTATAAACCAGTAGTGTGCCAATTTTACAAAAAATAGTGAGAAGACAGATTTCCTTATCAGTGTCCTAGAGCTTCCTTATAGCATAATATAAAAAAGGCAATCAAAACACATGGCAAAGCAACCCTGATAACCTGAGTGGAGATAGGAAATGTAAATTCAAATGTTCAACTAATACTCTGTACTGCATTAAAGCTAATAAATATACCCACCATTCCACACCACCCTGTGCTTGACTCTAGTTAGGAATCATGGCTCAGCTGAAAACGGAAATATTAACCTCAACGAAGCGGTCTGTATTTAGAAAGTAAAACAATTCCATGGCTTGCTCTCAAGGCTTCGGGCTGCCATGGCAACAATGTTGGTCTCAGAGTGACTCATCTTTTCAGTGTCTATCACAACAGGAGCTATAAGCACTTCAACCTCTCCACTGCAGGAGAGAAGACACATCTTTGCCATTTACAGTCTTTTTAGGCCCTGAAAGCTGCTTTAGTCTTTACCTACAGCTGCTCTTAACCATCATTACTTTGTGTTCATGTATTTAAAGCACCATGACTACTGCTCAATAAAAGACAGTCACATTTTTCAGGAGGGGGCAATTTGTGGTCATATGAATACTTACATTACATCTTTCTAACAAATTAATACCTTCATATATGGTAAGTAAGAACAGCTATGCCTATGCATGCAGTCCATTTATAACCACAGACTTATGCATTGTATATGACTCATAAATCATACACTATGTGCTACTAGGCAACGGATGGCGAAAGGTTAATGAGTTTAGTTTGAACAATTGGGTCTGGACCTGCAAACAACCTTAAGGTTAGGCACAAATGTGGGCTGGCAGAAATAGGAATTTACAGTGAAAAATACATTACCTTAATCGTGGACTATGTCATGAAAGTGCTTGGAAAAACTGCCATATATATATCACATTTCTTTCCAGGGCCGACCGTATCATAGTTCTAGGATAATGACTGCACTTATGTCAGATTTTTGGCAACAAGGCGTGAAGAACGCCTTCACGCCATCTTCACAAAGTACGTATGAGTAAGCACTTTTGCTGTGCTCCCTGAGGCAGGAGATGTACATAAAGTGCATGACTCTAGACAAGGTCTGCACTGATCAGGGAAACTGAACTCAATCCTAAAGTGTCTCGGTCATCATTCACAACAGTGTCCAAATGCACAAGACACAATACTGTGTTTTTAAGTGGCGATGGAGATTATTTGTTGACCCTGCTTTAAAGGATATTTTGCCTTTACAAATAGTGCGCTTTATCACTGCCTGAGTTTTGGTCGAAGTGCATCCAAATGCTGCTGCGTTTTCACGTTTGGCTCATTTTCCATCCGAAAAACACGTCGTCTACCTGTCCTGTACCACTTGTTATGACTTCTCTCTCTCACGTATTCCGTTAAGACCCACCCCATCTCACTCCTCGTGCTGAAACATACCAATCAGAGTAGGGGCAGGTTTTCACAGAATACGTGTGGGGAACAAAATCAAGCTTTTTAAAAGGCGAGTGGATTTTGGCAGGCAGTGAGTGCGGACCAACGATTGAACGATAACAAGAACGGCTCTCACCAAGTACGACTCGGTTCCCCTCGCTCGTACCAAAGAGCCGTTCAAAAGAATCAGCTCGTTCGCGACCGACACATCACTAATTGCTATCTAAAATGTAAGCCGAGAGTATGCTGGTTTACTTTGGCTGCGATAGAAGGTTATTGGCACACCGTAGGTAATATTTTTAAGCGCTCAATCTTGAGTTAGATAAAGGCCTTGTAACATTTGCTTATTATTGTACTTCCATCCTATTATATTTCCCTTTGCTGTGATTTGCAATGTTTATAACTAATCCACTGACACAAAAGTCCCTCAACCTGTACAGTTTTGCTTTTAGTGAGCGAAGTCATCTGGTGCTGCCAGCTCAACACTTCTATCATGTGGGCTTCGAACACGGGCCAAAAGCCCTTTTTGACAAAACACTTTCCTCCTCTGTGACAATAACACTTTGAAGAGACATGAAAAGGGTGGTTGTATTAAGCCTTTAAACGCCCTTCGAAAAGACATGGAATTAATCAAAACTAAAATAACAGTCTAATAGAGTGCCAGAGTGACGCGACCTAAACCCCGGAAGTAAGCTGCGCATGGGTTCCTTCGACCAAAACACAATGCAATTTCTCCATAGGATTTTGGAAAATAGCTCGAAATAAGGTCTGTGGTTGACACACATTTAAGAGACGGATCACGTTTTGTTCAGTCGGATAATCTCCACATGTCTACCCTACTTTTATAATTTTCGAATCATAAATCTAAATCGATATATTTATGATCGATAGGTTTATGATTCGAAAATTATAAAAGTAGGGTAGACATGTGGAGATTATTAAATTGTGTCAACCACAGACCTTATTTCGAGCTATTTTCCAAAATCCCATGGAGAAATTGCATTGCTTTTTTGTCGAAGGAACCCATGCGCAGCTTACTTCCGGGGTTTAGGACGCGTCACTGTGGCACTCTATACTCAAACTGTTAATTTAAAAATGCAAGTGTTAGTTAAAGGTGGGAGAATAAACTGCACCATGTTAAAAAGGAAAACAACTAAATGAAAGGAAACTATAAAAACAGATTTGATTTCCCTGTATGCATCCTACTAGATAGAAAATGAGGCGTTGGATATTTTCTACAATGCTTTAAAGGAGAGGTGTCATGGCCATTTCCACTGATCATAATTCCATTGTTGAGGTATACTAAAATAGATTTATACTGTGCATTTTTCCAAACTCACATTGGTTTCGCATACAGCATCTCTGAAAGTGTGTGTATTCAGCAGTATTCACTCTCTCCACTAAACGGCTCATTGCAGCTCTTGCCCCCCCCTCCCTGTGAGCCCAGTGTGCTCCGATTGGTCAGCTCGGGCACTCTGTTCTGATTAGTCAACCACCAGAGAGGCTCCGCCCATGTCTAAACAGTGTTTTTTCGGCTCTGAGCGGAGCGCCAGTTTAAAAAAATGGCGTCAGTACAGCCGTATATGTATGAACCGGAGTAGCTACTCGCCATTCCTACGTCACGAAACCCAGGAAGTAAACAATGGACAATGACATATCTCCAACGAGGCGTTTTGGGGAGGTATTTTCTGTGTTAGAGTTTTACTCGCTACAGGGTGTACTTTGAGGGTTTTGACTCTGCACACCGTTTACATGCATAAAAACCTTCATAACACACAAGGGGACGGGTAATAACCGGAAAAGCATGACATGTGTCCTTTAAAATCATACAACAGCAGTCATTATTGATACCAACTTTTTGATGCGATGTTGCATCATGTTATAAAGTTCAAACTACTTGACCAGGCAAGTCTTTCGCACTTCCACTCTGCTCGTTCCTCCAGTATCAGATCCACTCGTAGGAAGCTGTTGAGGCATGTCTGTATACGTTTAGCAAATTGCTAATAAAAAAAAAATTCTATGACACACCAGCCGTTAAAAGTACAAGTGTGGATTCCTCAACTGTTTTACATTTTTTTTGTGGACCATAATACGATTAAATATTGTCTAGTGGAATATATAGGTTATTTTATATCTTTATATCTACCTCTTATATATTGTAGATGCCCACCAACGTCCCAATTTAATATTACCATTCATCTTTATTTTGCTAACCAAAAACAACGCAAGATGCTTGCTGCGCTACAGTGAAATAACTTTTAAAATCATGTTTAAATATACTGTGGAAATATCACATAGTTGTGAATGGAACTTGTTAATCAGGATAAGCTCAAGACAGATTTAACCCCAGGCTGAACGAAGACAACAGACAGGGATCTAGTCCAGTGAATAGTGACATTTATCGTTTCAAATACAAACCAGACATAAATAAACAGAGGTGTTTTTAGCAGCACACTATTTGGGAAGAGTGGGTCCAACTTTGTAATGGATTCATTACAGGTGCGTGAATCAGCCAGTTCTTGCCAAAGCAGTTTTTAAACACAAATATAAATTCTGCCAAATACCAAAATCATGTTAATAAATCCTAATGACAATGAATCATTGTGTCTATGCTCAAATAGAGTGCATGTGGAGAGATTGAAACTGCATTGAGTTCAACATCCAAGTATAAAATACACAACACTACACTGGAGAAACAAACATGCATTAAACACTGCAAGGGTTACAAGTGTGTACAGTGTTTACTCAACTGTTAACTGTACACAAATATCTAAATGTTTGAAAAACATTAGGAAAACATCAGGGAAGCTACAAAATGCAATAGTAGTAAGTAGGAACCTCATTAAATAAACTAGCAGTATTTCACTCGACAGGTGAGGAGCAGAGTCGTTCGGGCAATACGCCAAACCTTTCCAGACCCCCCCCCCCCACATGCATATCTGCACCTACAACAAACTACTGCATCAACTGACAACAGACTCTCCAAAGTTTCATACTGGTTACCCATATCATCCCACACAGTGTCACATTTCCCTTAAGGCATTTTGCGACCCTGTTTAATACACTCAGTATTATAAGCGCTGGTTAGACAGCCATATATTCATAGTAGGATGATATGAACACACATATGTATTTTGGGTACAGGTGAGCCCAGTGACAGACAAACTGGAAAAACAATGTTATTTTCAACCAAAGTTAATGTAAACTTGAATAATGTACTTCATTTGAATGTAATAATTATGTTGGTTGTTGTTTGTGGAAGCGCCAGTGAATGAGCCCCATTAACTGAGTTTTAAACATCACTTTAAATGGAAGATCCCCATAGGCCCCGCCCACGATCGATCGGCGATCGGTCGATACTGATTCCGGCGATCGGCTCCAAAATTGGCGATCAGAGCATCCCTAATTCTAGCCATGCCTCATATCCCTCTATCTAACTTCCTGTTTCAAAAGTGCTGTTTTTGGGTATAAAGCTTTTTTTTTTTAAATTGATAAAAAAAGGGGGGCTGAGTTTATGCCTGCTCATGCGGGAAATTCTACCGGCAGTATGACGAAACACCATATCATGGATTATCAAGGATTATTTCTGAAGCAGTATGGAGCTCAAAGGCTTTCTCTCTTGCCGGTTATACCACAAGGTGAGTTCCTTTTTATTTCCTGCTTCTTGACACAGGTACAGGTTAGCTCTGAGTGTTAGCGATGCTAATATAAACACCGACCATATTACGTCCAAAACAGTCGGGCATTGTTTCTGATAGCAACGTTTCTGATAGTGCTGTGGGTCTGCATTGCCGATATGACGTCATATCGGACGCAAATCTGGATCAGCTCCGCTGTACCCCCGTTTTTAGAGATTTGGGTACGGAGGAAAAGAGAGAGGGTTTTATTTTCTGACGCTGCGTGAGTTCCCTAACACACCGGGGACACATATTTATGTATAAAAGACATCAAAAAGTGAATTTTGCATGATAGGTCTCCTTTAAGTATCAGGCGTGGGTCATGTGGCTTGTGACTTAAAGGCAACAGGTTCAAATTCTTAGACTTGCTGGGCTGAATTTGAATGAGTTAGGATGGCTGTATATGCTTCTGTATTGAAACCTTCCAGAAATCCTGCTTTGCAAGGTTATAATCCAGCATGTTTACACTGGAATTTGCTTTGTAACATAACAAAGGATTATCTGAAAGTCATATAGAAGTTTACTGAACCTTTCTTTAACAGTTGTCTCAACTATCAACACTCTCTACCATCAACAACCTACAAGAGGAAAACACAGGCACATCTTTGTGACCAGTCTTGTGTTTTACACAATGTTTCTCCTTCAGCCAAAGGGGACCAAATTTAGGAAAATCTATATTTTCATTCTAAGATAAATAGAACTCAATCCCCACCCACACCCTCCACCTCATGGTGTGTATAGATCCAACAGTTTGTTCAACAATGAGACCATGTAATGTATAATATCTGTTCTGACATTGTTCTGTATGTGATGAACTGTTGCAAATGTTGCAGACAGTTTTCCTTTTTAATTGTTTGTATAGTACTGTATTGTTCTTTTAAATACTCCTTCCTGCCCATTAACTGCAGATGTAAATTAGGTTGTGTTGTGCATGGACCCCTGGTAAATAAAATAATAAACCTAACTCAACTTCCTTGCCTGAAACTCAAGTCACTTTTTTGTGGTCTCCAAAACACCTTGATGCAAAACCATGTATCCCTCTTAACCTTTTCTTCAACAACACTCTCTGGATGGGCCTCTTGCATGTCAGCCCAGCTGCCAGTGAGAACACTATGTGTCTCTGACACGAGAGTCATCTGTGAGTCGAAGAAAGAAAACATAACAATGACAAAATATAGTAAAAGGTTTTGGGTAGTGCCCTGTAGCCAAATCGTGTAGCTAATAACCTAAAATGTTTGGAGATGTCCCTAAAAGTGGGACCACTGTGTTCCCTTGTCCACAGATGTGCATACTGCTGTGTGTACACGGTGTGAAATATTTGCACAAAATGCACGCCTTTATATTAGGTTTGCTGCAATTCTGGTTTTGGGCTGCATGCTGATTGTAAGTGCTGCAGATCTAGCACTACACAGAGCAAACAGCCTATTTTAATCTGGGCCCCCTTCATCCTTTTACCGTACCTTTGAGCTGCGGCAGCGGGGAGAGCTCCACCGGGGCGCTCTGTGTGCGGTACTGGGAAGAGCCTTGGGATTTTCTCTGTTTCTGGGCCTTCCTCATGGACTTTCTCGTAAACCCGTCCACTTTCTCGGATGCGGAGATGGCCGACATTTTGATGCACAAACTGACGAAGACTTCAGGCAAGCGATTGTATTCCTAGGTCAAACGAAAGGGTTGTCTTCTGCTCGCACCCAAAAATATGGAGCCAAATGCACGACTTGAAGCTCGTCTCCTGTCTGGTGTTATTCTGTATGATCCAACATGGTCGCTCGGTATTAGGATTAGACTGTGTCCAAAGACTGCATCATTCGGGTAACTTGTTCTCTGAAACACGGGGACAATCTTCAAAACACGAAGCAAAAAGCCAAACTCATGACATAGCCCGCAGTATAACCTGGAGTTACAAACCGAAGAAAAATTATCGCTCAGCTTTCAAAATGTCTGGTGTTTTTTTTTTACTGCTTCGTCATGTTTGCAAAAAATATACCTGTTGCAAAACGCATTAAAGCCATTCTGGTAAAAAAGTTGGCTGAATTAGTCGTTAAGTCCCGGCTGTAGCAAACTACTGTACTGCTAGCCTGCTTGCTAACGTACCTAGCTAGCTTGCTAAAAGATTAGCCGACGTTAATGTACGCCACTACGACAACAGTTTGCACCGCTGTCGAGAAAGAAAAGTTACAAAAGGATAGTTGCCCCGTTAAATTCATGTAGTTCCTCGTTAAAACGCCAAGTCCAGGTCTTCAAGCCGTGTTTTTAAATCCTAGTGAGACTTCCGCTGAGAGTGTTTTCAGAACAACTATCCGCGATCGATGAAGTTGAATTTCGCTCGACGACTGAGTCCCTTAAAAGTTAGCCGTGTCCACATGCAGTTGACTTTGTCTTAACTACATTCCCCGTGAAATCATGAGCTGTAGTTTCGTTTTCACGGCCTCTAAAAACACAGAGTAATCTCAAATAGACGAAATAACTGAACGTCGTGCTGAGCAGGCAGCCATAAACACTCCCAGTGTAGCCGTTCAGTCGTTGTCTGTCTGACTTCACTGTTCGCTGAGCTGAGCAGCCTGACAGGTGTACGTCACAGAATGGCGTCTCCAAAGGCCAATCACAAGCAGAGGATTAAAAAACGGTAAACTTTTTAGACCAATTAACTGGCGTGGAAGGCGGGCCCTGGACATGTGACATGTGAAAACAAATACGTGACGTTGTACAGTTGAATGAGGAGTGGCAACTGTAGTAGATGTTCCCACAAAAATATTGGTTGAAGAAGTTTGAATTTGAAATCCTTCATCGACTTTATATAGGTTATATCACTTTTTGTTAAAGTGGAAACAAGTATACTCATTTAGCTGTGCCTTATGTCATTTTTAATGTATCCATTTCCATAAAATGTTGATATTATGTGTAGGTTTTTCTTGATTCTTGGATAAAAATATTTTACAAATTCGAAAAATTATACTTTTTGTACATATTTTATATTTGCAAGGTAACATTTTATGAATGTGAATTTGCAAGAGTAAAACCTACCTTTAATGTTTTTAAGAAAGAAATTGAGCTATATTAAGACAGTAACTTCAGCAAAAAAAACTAGTTTAAAGCCTAGGGGTTGTTATACAGATGAGTTGGGTTGTGTTAAGCATAATAGACAAGACCATTTATTTGCATTTTTTCTTTCTTGTTCTCTTTGGAATACTGAATAACTTTACATCGCCATGACCTTAGAAAATTACTCAAATAAAACATCAGAGTGGACCAATATGTGTGACCTGTTAAGACCACTGCAATACATAATGAAATGTGTGACATTTCTGTCACTTGTGTCTCACCACTAAGCATCTTCATCACACACACACACACGAATCACACTGATGAGATGCGACCAAAAGCATGCAACACACTGAGAAAACTCTTTAGAATTTAATAAAATCTAAACAACGCGAATTTGGATCAACTATATACAAATGAACCAAGCACGACTCATTGGTTATTTTGTACATATAAACAACTTAAACATATGCTCAAGAAAAATCACATTTGACATAAATGTATAAATGTAACACTGAAACAAAAAAGGTACATTTAAAAACCCAGAGATGAAGCGATAAATAAACTTGGGGTCATAAAAATGTTTGTTGATGATGTGGATCCAATAAATGTTTTTTAGCAGTATTTCAAATGTTCACTCCTTTAGACTCTTTCTGCACTCTGAGGATTCATTCCTGGTGACCTCTTGAACATCTTATTAAATGTGGGTCATTGTGTAAATGCATCTCCTGGGTTGTTAGGTTTGAGTCAAGCTACAGATTTACTCATCAACATACAACTTATTATTCTTTTTTTTCACCAGAGATTCTGAACAGCACTAGAACATTGTGTAGGAGGCAACTGCAAAACCCTAATTAAAAAAAGAAAAGAACAGCCTCTCAGGATGTGAATACTGCAGCGACAAATATCCAGAATGATTATTTTGTAAATCTCAATGAAGCCCAAGTTTATGTGCTCATGAAATCTGGATCAGTGTTCTTGGAGGCTCGAGGTCTGTGGGTTCAGGTTAAAAACACTCGAAATAAAACATGTTTAGCATTTTGAACCGAGGCAAAGCATCCACTGGCACAGGTGGTCACTCCAGAGGCCTTCTTGCGAAATACATGGAGATTTTCTTTATGCTTTGCGGTGAGCGGATTGTCTGAAAAACATCAAAAACAAAGAAGCTCAACTACAATATTCATATGAATAGCTATAAAATACCCCTGTGCATGTCAACATTCACACTGATACGTAGAGACAGACAACTATCAGAGAATCCTGCCTCAAGCCTTTGTGTTTCTATTGTAATGCCGGTTTTTTTTCAAATTCCCTCTTGGATACAAGAGAAGGAATTTCTAGACTGACATTCCAAGAAAGTATTTTTGTCTTTATTAAATAATGGGCAGCAAAGAGGCTCACAGGAAACATCTCTAAGAGGGAAAACGGCACATTCTGACATGATAGAGAAAAATGAACACAACACAGCTAAAACTGTTAAAGCAGAGATTTTTGTGCTTACCGGAGAAACTGGTGTCTTGCCTTCTTGTCTCTTAGAGGCACTGAGGCTTCTGGGAGACCTCGGGCTTCCTTGACCTTTCCTCATCTTCTGGCCGAGCACTGACAGCCAGTCCATGGGTCCGGGGGAGCAGTTCTCCTTGCCGGTCTGAGAGAGCTGCTCGCTGTCCTCTGTGGGACAGTCTGTCTGTAGCCGGCTCTCTTGCTTGGAGCAGCAGATCCCCGACAGAGCCCGGCTTCTCTTGGCCGCCGGGTAGAGTTCAGTAACACAGTCACACTGCTCTGCCCCCCCACAGCCTGCAGAAGACCCCTCTCCCGTCTCCAGCCTGCGTTTGGCCCGTCGCTCGCTGATAGAGGCGCTGCTCGCCGGGCTCTGAGGACACAGACTGAGCACGCGGCGAGGCTGAGGGCTGGCCTGAGCAGGAGACCCACGGCTCGGGGATAACCATTTCTTGATTGAGGATGGTGTTCTCTGGCGGACAGCGGCAACTTTGGCACCCTGAGAAGGGATGGGAGAGGTGGTGCTGGAGGGGAGAGGCATTGCGGCTCCGCTGGGAGCACAGGCAGCGAGCCGGGGGGACGCCAGGCCGCCGAGACTCCCTGTCTTTGGATCTTGGCGGGGGTTGTTTCAGCTCTGATAGAAGGCCCTTAACACATTCATAAGTCCAAGTTAGCTCACAATGAATAATTGAAATGACACATTTTGCAGTTATTAGACAAGACAGCGATGTAGGGCTACAAATAATCTGATGATTATTTTCTAGATTCATTGAGACATTTTGTCTGTGAAAATGTCAGAAATTAGCGAAAACTGTCCATCCCATTTTCTAAAAAAATCCAAAGGTGATGTCTTAAAACGACTTTTTTTTTCAGTCAAAAACTTCAGTTTAATATAGTGTAAAACTGAGAGTAGCAGGAAATCTCTATATTCGGGGCACTCCAAATAGCATTTGCTGATAATTTGGCAAATGACTTCATCGGTAAATCAATTATACAAATAGTTGCCAAAACAGCCATCTTCCTGTTCATCTATTATATAACATACTGTCCTAATGTGAATAACTGTAGTTTAATTCTTACCTGAGGGAGATTTAAGACGTGCCCAGCCGACAAGGTTGGCCTCTCCCACTGAGGATTCGGCTCCATCCCTTTTCCGGTGAAGCCTCCAGATACGTACAGTGTGATCATCAGAACAGGAAGCAATCTGTAAACAGGGCAGGGGGGATTAAACAGCGCCTAAATCCATCTTCCCTGCTTATTAAAACCGCTCAGCTTCACAAAAGGAAAACACAAATACCTCCGATGTATTTAAAGTGTCTAAGAAAAGCTTAAACCACAAATATAAAAGTTTGTCGGCTCACCTTGGTCAAATCTGTCGGACACCATGCAACAGATGTCACTTCCTCACTATGGCCTTGGAGCATCATGGGAGGCTGATTAGGCTCCGAGATCTGAAATGTCAAATAAGTTGGATAAATACTAACCATACACTATTATAATAATCAATCAGAATCATTAAAAAACACACAATTTAGTATGGCAAAATGAAACAGACAGTACCTTCCAGATGTATGCGTTGTTGTCACTTGAACCGCTGGCTAAGAACTGGTCATCGGGGCTAATAGTGGACTTTATATAAAAGGAGGAGTTCTGGTGGCCACTGAAAACTGCCACTGTGGAGGGAACATAAAAAAACTGCAATATGAGAATCCCTGAATTAAGAGCAAATCCAAAAAGCAATTAAGTCTGAAAAAAGCCCACATAAGAATATAGGAATAAAAACCAAATGACAAGCCTTAATGAGATACAAAGTTTAAAAACAGAAAGACCTGAGAAACTCAAACAGTCTTAAGTTCAAGTGCGTGCAACGTGTGAGTATTAACCAGCTGTTTTGTACTGTAAATTAAAGATATTAGTAGTACAATCAGACAAAAGGCCTGCACCACTTCCTCTATTTAATAGTGCCCTCCTATTGGCTCCCCATGACAGTTACAGCATAACAAAGGATATACGTTTGCAGCCCCATCTAGTGATATTCAATGGCAATGAATACAATGGAGGATAAATAATGACACAAACACAATAGGTTTAGTCAGAGTGGAGTCCTTGTTTACCTGGAGTTGTTTTTGTTCCGCTAACATTGAACATGTAGATATTATCATCAGTGCAGTTACATACGATGTTGGATCTGGTTGAGTCCAGAACAAGTCCGGAATAACCTGTAACACATGCAAAACAACATTAAATTATTCTGCTTATTTGCCTATTTTAGGTAAAACAGTGTGTCAGTATTGTACAAAACGTACCCAGTCTCATGCGCATGCAGGAACCCGGGTAGGGGTACGTCTGCAGAGGAACAGGATCCTGACGGAGTGCAGTGTAGTTCTTCCTCAGATCCCACATCTTGATTACACTGAATAAGAGGAAGGAAATAGAACAATGAATTGAATTATGCGAGTCCATTTACTCTGAAGGTCATTTTATTCTGGCTTGGGGCAAGTAACAAAACACATAACACTGCATTCTTACCCATCGACAGCCCCAGAGGAGATGAGGGTGTGCTGATCCTGGAACAGAACCACAGTGACACTCTGCTGGGTGTCCTGCAAGAGAGAGGAGGCGCTCACAGATCAGTATTCCTTCCTCAAAGCCCTACGCCTCATTCTATTATAGCTGTTGAATAAACTCACCACACTGGGAGCCATGCCACGTGTGCTGATCCGCCTCTTCTTGGTTTTGGTGAGGGGGTTTGTCTCTGCTTTGTTGTGAGCGCCACTGATCTGGTTCACCTGCCTGTAGAAACCATCTGAGAGGAAGACATAAAAATTGTCACACACATATATAAGAAAACTCATGTTTATGATTTATCCCCACAAGGTCTTATATATTTCAAAGGTTTAAAAACAAAGACTGGGTTCAACCAAACCGTAAGAATGACTTAATACAAAAAAAACCTTTGTAATTGAAATGTTTGATTCATACCTTTTTTGCTGCACCTGGTGTCCCAGACCATAATATTTCCATCTCTGGCCCCAGTACAGAACACAGCTGTTTCATAGAAGACAAAGAATCAGTAATGTGACACAACAAAGCATCTGTTAAGCAAATGGTATTACATTTAAATAACAAATATCAAGCATCCATATTCTTTACATTGATTACTGCAGACAAAACGCTTATTTTCTTTGATCTTTAAATCTAACTTCCACATTTTTTTCTGCCTGGCAAATGATTAATTCTACCAACAGATGAGGATGTTTAAACATGAAAAAACAGCCTGCTATAGCCTCAAAGTCAACCCACCAACAGTGTTTTCTTGTGTCTTTTGAGACAGAAATGGGAATAAATATCCCTTAGCAACAGAGCATTCAGGCACTATCTAGTTTACCTTTCTCCTGTGGTGCGAATGCAACAGACTTGAGGCTGCAGAGGTGACCTTTGAAGCTGCCTAACATCTCCCCTGACCTCACATCCCACAGCCTGGCCATCTGATCACCAGCAGCAGTAACCTAAGGAAGACCATTTAACAATAACAATTATTTAAAGAAGGGTTGAAAAGAAAAAGAAAAGAAAAAGAAGGTAAGAAAAAGGACAATTACAATCTGCTTTATATGCTGCAAGAAGAACAAGAGTCACATCAAGACGGCAAAACCATGCAAAATCAATGAATCAACTTTTAAAGGAACATATATTTGATGCATTCATGGCTAATGCATACAACAAAAGAACATAGACATAGTAATTATGGCATTAATGACATTTTACTTACCAAGTGAGGCTCCCCCGGTACCCAGACTATGTCAAAAACAGCGTTCTCATGGGCCAGCCATTCTGCAAATATAAACACACAATCAGCTATACTTCCTGATAACTGTCAGAACTATTGTGAAAAAAGGGAGTTTCTACACATACCTTTTAGAAGTGGCTTCTCCCGGCTCTCTGTGTTGTAGATTCTAACAATGCCTTCTTCATTAGCTGCTGCCAGGATGTTCTGCATGTGTCCGACTGAAGAGAGACACACCAGTTAGATGGATATAAAAAGCAAAACAGATCCTAGCTCTGCTGTGTATCCTGTGAGGATAATTGACTATGTACTGAACACAGGTGGGTTACCAGAGGAGAAAGCCAGTCCAAACGGGGGCACAGAGTCCCCCAGGTTGCCGTAAGAGATGTGTTCATCGTGTCGGACGCAGTGGTACCCCCCCAGCAGAGAGCTCAGGGGGTGCCTCGGCCCGGGGCCTGCAAGGACGGCTGGAGAGACAAAAGGAGAAACATACTTGTAGTCAGACATTGTTCTAAAACTATACCAACTGATCCTTCAATCTGTGATTTTAGTACACAGCGTTCAGAGATTAAATTGCACCATTTGTTTATTAAAGCTTTCTGACAGCTGTTTTTACTTACTTTTTCCTGTTTGACTTTTCTGGGCAGCAACTCAGTATTACAATTAAGCTACTTTTAGTGGCATAATAAAGTAATGGTTGAATCATATAATGTTATATTTGATTCATTTGCTTTTTTATTTTATTTACTTGTTATGCCTACGCGCATTGTTGGAAAAGTACTGAGATCCTTTACTTACAGTAAGTCAAAGTACAATTATTGGTCTTCAATTACTCAACTACAAGTACAAGTCCTGATTTCAAATGTTACTTAAGTAAAAGTAAAAGAGTGTTATCATCAATATGTACTTAACGTACAGAAAGTAAAAGTACTCCTTCTGCACAATTACAACTTCAGAATAATACAGAATATTATCAGCTAAATGTATTTCAAGTATCAAAAGTAAAAGCAATCCTTATGCAGAATGCATCTTTTCAAGTATTTTATTATTGTGGTTATTTTATTATCCTGTTTTATACATGTAAAGCATTTTAGTATTGTTGTTTGTCATGTGGACTAAATGTAGGTATGGAAATACTGTGTAATAATAATAATAAATTATATTTCTATAGCGCTTTTCTTGAACCCAAAGACGCTTGTAGATTAGTATTACAGTACCCCATTATACCATATCAGCATATTATGTTTTTATATGTACAAAGTAGCTGTGAATATTAAAATAAGTGTAGTGGAGTAAAAAGTACAATATTTGCAATATTAAGGCTTCTTCTGAAAGCATTCATGTATAACGTGGCATGCTGTTATATTTGTACATGCTGTACAGTGTACAGTTTTGCCTCTTTGATTGAGTACACTTTTATGTTATTTTCCCGACTGTTTTAAAGTCTCACTTGAAAATGAGTTCTCAATCACAATGTGACTTCCTGATTAAATTAAGTAACTCTATTTCAGACGTTACGCTTTTTAATGTAACATCACTTTACGTAATGTACGTGAACTAATGCCAATTTGAGCTACTTTAGGAACGTTTAATCATACTGCCATTGCAACAGAACTGTAAACGTATTTAATGTGAATAAAAAAAACATTAAAGTAAGCTTGGAATACATTTGATCTTAGCCTATCTACATGAAGTTAGCACAAAACACACACAGGGCAAACCCGGGAACCGAAAAGCACCAGAAATAATCCCCAACAATATATGTTCTCACCATTCTGCCTTCGTTTGCCCACTCCTCTGTCAACTATCGAGCGGAACAGCATCGCTACACTCCAGTACAGGACGATCTGAAATTAATTTAGTGAGAAGTTTTCTCAGATGAGCTGGTGGTCTTTTTTCCGTGTTGCTACTTCTGCTGGTTTTTCCCGCGAACAGTTCTGTGAACAGAGGACTGAATCCCCCGCTAAACCTACGTTCCGCGCTCCCATTGGCTGAGAGCAGCGACGCGTCCACTTCCGCTTCCTCTGTGGGAATGCACTGTAAAGTTTGCCATCATAACTACCGACTACAGATCATGCTACAGATCGCATTACTTCCGATTTAAAAGTACGACTATCTTCTGACAGGCAATCATAATGGAATACTCACAGTGGGCCTATTTCTAAATCAAGATATTTTTGTATTACTTTATAAAGAACATGATGATACATTTAAAATACGACAGAAGTAGCCAAGGTTGTTTATTTCTCTGAATATTTCCAGAAACATGGAGTGTAGATCTATATTTCTATATCTATAATTTGAATATCATGTGGAAAATATTAGGACTAGCATATTGAAAGATAAGGCCTCAAACTTGAATATTAGTTACATTTACTGTAGGCCTGCCTTCATCTTACTGAATATAATATATTATAACTAATGTGTGACATGGTGCCAACATTTCTGCTCTTCATGTATTCAAAAAACATAGCACTATCCTATTCCTATCCTACTTGTAAGTTAATAAACATTGATAATACAACACATATAACACACATTCTGGCAACCACAAAAAAGATTTAGAGAAATACAGTATTATTATTAAATGTAGGCTAGTTGAGTAAAATAAATGTGATTGAGTCGAAAGACAAGGTATGATAGCATAGAAGTAGGCTGCCTTACACACATTTGAACGAAAGTTATTAACCGAATAATTGTTAACAAAGAAGAAAAATGATCAACGGTGAAATGATACAAAATAAAATGTGACAATGTTGTTGTTGTTTTATTGTGAAAACGAAAACTGTGCACCGGAAATAGAATCAGTGCAACATCCGGTTTTGTGTACTCTCCGTCTGTACAATGAAATGCTAACGGCCCATTGGTGCTTTCAAGCCTCTTTTTTATTATAGAATAAAACTTAACAAAAATGTCGCTTTCTACTGCACGCACCTTCCTATCAGAGGCTTGTTATGGCGAACAAGAACTCGACGCTAATTCCGCTCTCATGGAGCTGGACAAAGGTGAGTTAGCTAACTTGCTAACTAGCTAGCATCAGTTGTGATCCTGTGATGGGTCTTAGTTCCCATGTGTCTGTTTTGCTAAATGTAAACTGCTTGAAGAGTCCCTGCTTTGGTGTGACCGATGAAATTGCTAATTTGTTCAGGGCTGCGGTCGACAAAGCTGGGAGAGCAGTGTGAGGCTGTGGTGCTTTTTCCTAAACTCTTCCAGAAATACCCTTTTCCCATCCTCATCAACTCTGCATTTCTGAAGCTGGCAGACATCTTCAGACTCGGGTAAGAATGCTTTATAACTTGGTATTCAAACAGTAACATGTCCATTAACCCAAAAACAAAACATCAAGGGTTTCTAAAGTGGACCTTTCTCCATTTAGATATAGCAAACTGACAACTGTCATACAGGTATAAGTCTTCAAAAGTATTACCTACATGTGACCTGGAGAAAGTGATTGATTTTAAAAGCCTCTTTTTAAAACGACCCTTCAAAGACACATTTAATAATCTTGCAGACATAAGAACACATTACAATATAAAATGTAAACAAACAACAAACACATATATATAGTTAATCAGCATTTTCAAGTCATTAACCTAAGTCACCAATTAATCAAAACATAGAGAACATCATTGTCCTTACTTTTCGGAATGATGTTATTCAGTTGGTACAATGTATCAGCAAGTATTGTAAATAGAAATATTTTAAACATGAACAACTAAAACATGAAAGATGAAAAGGATTCAATAAATAACCGTTTACCACATATTGTGTGTCTTTACTAAAACTGGTTTTACTATGGTATATATCTCTTTATTTACATTTAAAAAAAATGTCTCTCTGATTTCAGGAACAATTTTCTGCGTCTCTGTGTGCTGAAAGTGACTCAACAGAGCGAGAAACATCTTGAAAAGATCCTCAATGTGGACGAATTTGTCAAAAGGGTGTTTTCAGTCATCCACAGCAACGACCCTGTGGCCCGAGCCATCACTCTGAGGTAAATATGCGTGTACAAAAACAAATAATATTTGAACTAAAGTTTTGCTGGTTGGCTTCAGATTTGCTTAAGAGATATCCTGCCATGTAGTACTACTCTTTACAAGCTTTCCAGATTATTTGAGACTTGAATTCATCTATTTTCCTTTTGTTTCTTTTCAGGATGCTCGGTAGTTTGGCCTCCATCATCCCGGACAGGAAGAATGCCCACCACAGTATTCGCCAAAGTCTGGACTCCCATGACAATGTAGAAGTGGAGGCTGCCATATATGCTGCTGCAAGCTTCTCAGCACAGTCAAAGTAAGTTTGTTTCTTACCCGCGCTGTGATGCATAAATACTGTATGTGATGATGTTTTGTGTAAAATAGATTTGGTGTGTTTCCTGATTTTCAGAGACTTTGCAGCGGGGATTTGCAACAAAGTCAGTGAGATGATTCAAGGTAAAATCTTTATTCAGAACTTAAAATCTCACATATATATATTTACATATTACCTTTTTTCAGCATTGAATATTTGACAATTTTCCAAACAAAAATGAAAAACTTAAACAAAAGCCTAAAATGGTCGATTAATGAGAATTCCATCTACAGACGTCATAATATAACCAACTTTTTCAAACGTTCTTAAATATTTACAACTGTTTTTAAACAAACAAGCATTAAAAGGTGATTATTACATGGCTTAGTTGAATACTCGATTCTGATTGGTCAATTCAGAACACGCGACACGTTGTTAATCCAGAACAGACAGACCGCTGTCAAGGATTTATTGACCGTTGTTAAGGACGCTCACATCTGCACAAAGAAGTTCGGTCGATTTAACTGTATACACGCGTCGGGCTCCTGATCTGCCTGTCGGGTGTTCTTTTCCCCATAATGACCGCCTCGCTGCACATTATCCCTTACTTAAGGTACACACTCTATTTGATAATCAAAATGAAACGCATACATTTGATTGTACATTCACATACCAACGGAAGATGAATGTATGGATATTTGCAACCACCACTAAGAGATAGTGAATACGAATTTAACAAAATCCACAAATCATTTACCTCAATAATCACTGTTCAGCAGATCAGTGTTGGTTTGTGCATTTATTTTGTATCTATAGAGTTTACATTCCTCTTCCTCCTTTGACTCCACTCAGCTTTAGACACCCCGGTGGACCTGAAGCTGAAGCTGATCCCGATGCTGCAGCACATGCATCACGACGCCAGCCTGGCCTCCAGCAGCAGAGAGCTGCTGCAGCACCTGGTCAGCTCCTACCCCTCCACCCCCATGGTCATCGTCACCCTGCACACCTTCACCCAGCTCGCTGCCTCCTCCCTCATCGATATCCCAAAGCAGGTAGAACAGAGCTCCACCTCGTTCACACATTCAAATGTTTGTCTTTGAATATTGGATTTTATTTTATTGGCACTGTCTCTATTATTAAGATCTGGACTCTTCTACCTTTTTAGATTTGGAGACATTTGCTGCCTGTGATGCCCTTTCTCCTCTTTCTTGTGTTTCTTCAATTGTTCTATCCCAAAAGGAAAAAATGTATTTCTTTATCTATACAGTTGCAGCTCCTCCTTCAGTACCTTAAAGACGACCCACGAAAAGCTGTGAAGAGACTCGCGACTAATGATCTGAAGCTCCTGGCTAAAAAGGCTCCTCACCTTTGGATCAGAGAGAACACTCAGGTAGAGTTACAGCTGCACTGCTGGACCATCTTAACATTGGTTTCAAAATGTGTAGGTAATCTAAAGTGTTTCTCGTCGGCAGACGCTGTGTGAGTGTGCCTTGAGCAGCCCTTACAACAGCCTGAAGCTGGGGATGCTGGCCGTCCTCTCCACCCTCTCTGGAACCATCGCACTCAAGCAGTACTTTCACAATATGACAGGTACTTTTTGCTTTTAATTAAGGAAATGTCCTATGTAAGAATTGGAATGTAAAGTTGTTATAAAACTTTTCAACTTTCTCCCCCTTGCGACCAGATTGCTTTCCATTACATTACATGTTACTTGTTAGACGCTTTTATCCAAAGCAACTTACATACTCAATACTGTGGACAATCCCCCCAGGAGCAATTTGGGGTGAAGTGTCTTGCCCAGGGACACAATGACATGCTTTCTGCAGTGGGGTTTGAACCTGTGACCCCCTGATCCGAACACCTACAGACAACCCACTGTGCCTTTTCCTCAAAGCCTAAAACGACACGTTTTACATTCCGATCAGCAGGAAAAAAGCAAGAAATATATTCATAAATTGTTATTTATTCTCAATGCTGTTCAGAGTAGTCTCAGTCCTCTTCATCCAACAGTACGCGGTCTCTCCCTCTCCTCTTGCTCTGTGCGTAGGCCGTCTCCCTCGTTGCACACATCGAGCTTTATGCAAATGAAAGCCTGATGGTGTTGCCAACATGCAAATGAGCAAATGACTTTTAGGAACTTTTGCCGTTAGTGCTAGGAGTTGGCAACACGGCAAAGGACACACTGCACATTTTTAACTCATGTTTGGGCTATTCATATTTACTCATAATAATAGGTTTAAATTAAATTAAAATGTGTATATTGACACTTAAACCATGCTTTAATTGCAGGTTGGTTCTGAATGAGAGAAAGACTTATGACTAATGCGTATTCCTCCAACTCTTTTCCCAGGTGGCTCTTCGGTTCCCCCCCGGCTCACAGACCTGGTTAAACTGGCACAAGAATGCTGTTACCATAGCAACCTGGCAGTGGCTGCTCATGGGATCGTAGTGCTCTCGAACATCGCTATTTCCTGTCCAGAAAAAGGTTAGTGATGGCAAGAGGTGAGGATTTCTGCCTCTAGCATGAACCATTGCTCCTGTGTGCGTAGACTGAGTGTTTCTGTGTCCCTCCTCCTCAGATATAATACAGCTGGAGCAGGAAACCGTTTTGGGAGTTGAATCCCTTCTGATGCTCTGCAGTCAGGACAGCAGCTCCAGCGCACAGGCCACACTCAAAGTAAGACATCTTTATAACCTTAAGGCATGTTTTGATTAATACATCAGCTAAAGAGCTGGTGTTTAAACCTCATCTGGGATCAACCCAACTGTGTTTAAATCATAGTGTAGACAACTGTCAAGTTCCTTAAACTGACATTGATGATCGATTTGTAATCTTCTTTTAGCTATACTTTGACTTTATAGTTTCTGATTTGACATAGTTATAGTTTAAGATTGTATTTTACTTCAGCAAAGTTATTACATGATTGGTTTTTTTGGGAAGACATTCAATATTTGTCTCTACTGTAGGGTACTTATATGTACAGCACTTTGGCTCGACCAAAAATCGTTTAAAAATGTGCTATATAAATTGATTTGATTTGATTTGAATATTTGAGATTTTGTGCCAACACATTTCGGTTAAACCCATTATTTTCACGCCTTTATGATGAAGTATTTTGAAGAAGAAACAAAAATATTTGTAATCTCTGGACAAATGATTGCAGCTAAAGAGGGTAACATTGCTTTGTCAGCATTGCTCGCTAAAGCTACACTTTAAACGTCTACATTATGATTGAATGATTCCCTATTTTGTGTCTTCACTAGACCACCCTCACCTCATTGGTCAAACTGCTGAAAGGTCGACCTCATCTCAGCCAATCAGCGGTGGAGTTCCTGCTCGGTCAGCTCCACTTGTCCTGCGACTCCTCTCGTGTCCTCATGTGCCACGCTCTGGCCGCCATCGCCACCCACCTGCCCGTGCTGGGCGACGGGATGCTGGGGGACCTGGTGGACCTGTACAGGGTGGCCAGCCACTCCTCCACTGACAAGCAGCAAGAGCTTCTGGTGAGGGACTGCATCAGACATCAGCTGCTGCTTAGACTGAAGATATAAGAGGACATGTCACCCCAAAATGTACCTCAAAAGAAAATGTAAAAGCTCTAAACTCTAGTGCTATTTATTGATGTAGACTGTTTTGGTGTGAGTTGCTGAGTGTTGGAAATAACAGCCATAGAGATGTCTATCTTCTCTTAAATATAATGGCAATACATAATTCACAGACCTTGATGTGAGCATTTTAATGTAGAAGCTTTTTTGTTTCTAAACCACACCCTCGTAAACAAGAGAACACAAGCCTCTCGTCCTTAAGCAGATGCAAGCTTACTTATTCGCAGTGATGCAAAGAAAAGACATTGCTCACTTTGAGCAGCAAAAGCTGCGTAACATCTAGTTCCATTTGTTCTAGACATGGCCGACATCTCCACGACAAACCTTTAAGAAGAAATTATGTTATATCTATGTTCGGCCCAGGCACACCTGTTTTCAATAACAAATTGAGCTTTTTCAGCAAAAGATAACTGCTAGCCCACAACCAAAACATGTTCTGGTTCCTATACTTTAATGCCCTTGTATTTCTCTGAATTTGGATTTCAACACTCATCTCTCCCTCTGTGATCGCTGCTGCAGGTTTCCTTGGCAACAGTGATTTTTGTTGCCAGCCAGTCGTCTCTGTCAGCCGAAGTGAAGACGGTCATCAAACAGCAGCTAGAGAATGTAGCAAACGGCTGGACGGTGTACCGCATCGCACGACAAGCCTCACGCATGGTAATCTCTTATGCTCGTACAATTCAAGACATGTGCTATAAAATGGATTAACATTTAAGGCTTTGTACAGTTGCAAAAGGTCTAACCAGGCAAAAATTATCTAAATGTTTGAAATAAAAGGTTGCTAAAGACAAAGTACTGCCAAATCTTGCACATGACCCATAATGAAATGCTATCGTTAATCTGCAGGGATGCCACGAGTTCTCCAGCGAGCTGTACCAGAGTATGCGCACCAGAGTGGCGTCGGAGCACTTCTACTTCTGGCTGAACAGCCTGAAGGAGTTCTCCCAGGCAGAGCAGTGTCTGAGTCACGTGGAGGACGGAGACTACAGTGGAGCCATGACCGCCATCGCTGAGGCGCTGCGCTCCTACCAGAAGGGCATCGCTTCTCTCACAGTCAGTCCACTCTCAGGCTTCTGCATGTCCAAAACATTAATACAATTCTTCCTCTTACGTCATCAATAAATAATGCTTAAAGGGATCGTACCAGCACGAAGCTAAAAATGTGTTACTGTGGACGGAGGCGGCAACAAAACATATTTTAACCACCTAAAAGAAAGTATATCGGTTTGAATGTGCGCTATACTTAGTAGACACTGCTTGACTCTGGTATCACCTCAAGCCGTTATCTATGCTGTCTTCAAAGCAACCAGACTCTTTCATCTTGCAGAACAAGGAAGCTGCCATATTACCAATGCCTCAGTCGATGACTTTGTGTTATTGTGTGACTTTTGTGTTTTAAAAAGGTAAGTCCTGATTCACCAAGGTCACACAATAACAAAAACAAATGAACAGTAAAAGACCAGCAACCCCTGTGTTCTACAAGGTTCAATTATTGTTCTTGTCAACGGAGTCTGGTGGCTTTGAATAGAGCTTAGATAACGGCTTCAGTAAGTACCCAAAAGGGAGTACATTAGGCAATACTCTGACTATTAACAAGTGCTTTGTACAACCATCCAAGCTAACCCTTTAACCTGCTGTTTTCAGAGCAGACTCGTGTTATCACAGCATCTCAAATCGCTAACGGATTAACTTCCCTTAAACCTGAGTGTATTTAGTTTCTGTTAACTAAATGAAGAACAGTGACATTATTCAGCGGTGGTGTGTATGTGCTCTATCTGACTTCTCTCTCCCTGCAGGCCGCCAGCACTCCTCTGAGCCCGCTCTCTTTCCAGTGTGAGTTCATCAAGCTGCGCATCGACACCCTGCAGGCCCTGTCGCAGCTCATCTGCACCTGCAACAGCCTGAAGACCAGCCCCCCCCCCGCCATCGCCACCACCATCGCCCTGGCCTCAGGCAACGACCTGCAGCGCTGCGGCCGCATCGCCATGCAGGTAAAACTCTGACAGTGAGGTAGAAACACTCAGGATGTTTCTCACCAAAAGGCTAAAGGGTAGGGTTGCAGTTATTAATTGTTTTTATTATCAATCAATCAGCTATTTTACTCAAAGGCCAGGGTATTTTCTCTAAATGTCTTATTTTGTCAGCACAGAGAGAAGCAGGAAATCCCCATATTTGAGAGGGGATCAACTTATGACATGTTAGGAATCAGGAGTAATTTGAGGATTTGAGATGTTGGTAGTATAAATGAACAAATGTACTTAGTCATCAAGTCAATGTGTTTTCTCTCTTTTTCCCAGATGAAGGTTTGCATGGATGAGTTCAGAGGTCTCGCAGCTCGATACGCTGATTTGCACCAGTCGTCGTTTGACGCTGATTATGCCACCCTGCGTAACGTGGAGCTGTATCCTCAAAAGTCACATCACACTTTTAAAAGTGTTTTTGTCAACCCTGCTTTCTCTGCTGTGGTGTCTCCTTTCTATAATGTTGTCATTTCTCTTTAACTGCTGACTGCTCAGACAACAACAGAGCTGTTTGCTTGTCTCTCATGTTATAGAGGCTCTGATACTGGACCCTCAGGCAGCAAGGTGAGAGCCACAAAGTGCATTCATTTGTTTGGTGTAGGACAACATTTAAAATATAAATTGGTCTAGAATTGATCTTGTATCATTTGAGGACTTTTGAGAAAATATATTTAGTTGAAATTACGTCTATATGTATTTGATAATCGGGACTAGAGGGTTTTTGCTGGCTTAATAAGTGGGGGAAACACTGATTTTGGGGAAGACGGCCATAACAAAAGGAACAATTGTCAACTTATTTGTTATAAATTATATTGATCTTGTCAAGGGGAGGCGTGTGGCGCAGTGGATAGTGCGTTGGTGTTCGGATCAGGGGGGCACAGGTTCAAACCCCACTGCAGTCAGCATGTCGTTGTGCGCTTTGGATAAAAGCGTCTAACAAGTAACATGTAATGTAATGTCAAGAATCGTGATTTAACTATTTCAGCATGATGTATGGATGTGGCTTTTTCGTAAACCGCACATTAGACATGGATGACAACTAATCCAAATCTTCTGCATCTTTATAAATCTTTCTTCTAAAAAGGTTTGTCACTGTACCGTGTACTTGAGTGTTTTCTGTAGAAAGTGCTTTGCGGTAACACACATCATCCCGGGAGGCTTCTCCTGGCAGACGTTTGTCTGTAACTGATTGTGTCTCTCTTCCTGTAATCTAGCTTTCAGGAGTACGGCACCCTGGGCTCGGTTCAGACGGAGAGTGAATATGAGCGCCGGATGATGTCGGTCTTCAGTCGAGTGTTGGAGGAAGTGGAGGGTCTCACCAAGAAACACCCTCCTGTCTCACACCTGGTGAGATTTTATTCAGGGTTTCTAACTTTTAAAAGCTGGTTTAGTATTTTAAATGATACGGTAAAGGTTTGAAATATACCTGAATGTAAATATAATCCTTCTAAAATGCCTTATTTTACACACAATCTGATGATCTATTTATTCAATCACTCGTTATTTCTGGTTGAATTGCTTGAATTCTGCTCTTCAAAAGCGGTTTAATCATGACCATATAATAACAAAAATAATATATAATATCTTTGATCACAACGTTCTCTAATGCTGACTGACTCATGCTCTGCTTTAACTTGTGTTATACATGTAGAGCAGTGTTTCTCAAACTTTTTCATACCAAGCACCACTTAACCAATAAAAAACACTCGCGGACCACCTAACTCCACAAATATCCAAAAACACATTGTTTTTCTAGAACAGATTACAAATCGCCTGAAAATGGTACAAATAAGTGGCAACATGTGTGATGAAGGTGTTGCGCTGGGCTATATCATGCAATCCAAAGTGAAACTTAAGCTCGCTCCATTGCGGAGATATTCCCGCGAGAGTGCGGAACACTTTTATTTATTTATTTCAAATGTGACATTTGAACGATATACTCACGAGCCACCAATGGTCCGCGGACCACACTTTGAGAAGCAGAGCATGTGTTGAGTGTTTCTTTCTAAATAATTTTTTACTTTATTAGTTTTTTTCTTAACTGGGTATTCAGAAGAATAAATGTAACTTGGTTAAATGAAATGTCCTAAAGTGTCAATATTGACGATGTATTGTCTGTTATTGTTTCTCAGCATACAGGTTGCCTCTGTGACGCCGTCATAGCTTTGCTCAAAGTCCCGCTGTCTTTCCAGAGGTATTTCTTCCAAAAGCTCCAGTCAACAAGCATTAAGGTACAGCAACTTATAATTAGATTAGAAAATTACTAAAAATATACATCCCTATTCTCAATTAAATATGCCAAACAGAATATGATGCAGTAGGAAATGATAAAGAGTTGACTGTGTATATACTAGTTATAAATGTGCATGTATATGTAACTCATGTATGAAGCATGTATGTATTATTTCTCAGCAGGGAGAGAGAAGGGAAAAAATGCAGTACAAGTTTAAACATTATCTTTGTGAAGTTTTATTAGATTTAAATATCCTCAGGACAACATAAATGATGCCCTTGGTTGTTCATGAACAGAAGGAAGAAGGTGGAAGTCACACCTGTTAACTTTTTGGCAAACTCCCTTCAAACCTATCCTTAGATTATATTAGGGCAGGGCAACATACAGCACAGTTTTCCACTACTTATATATATGACAGTCTTTCTTCAGCTCTTTTTTAAGCTCACGCATTTTATATTTTATTTTTCTCTCCAGCTCGCCCTCTCTCCGTCCCCGCGGACGCCCAGCGAGCCGATCCCGGTGCAGAGCAGCCAGCAGCTGACTCTGAAGGTGGAGGGCGTCGTGCAGCACGGCTCCACACCCGGACTCTTCAGGAAGATCCAGTCCGTCAGCCTCAATGTCACTTCAGTCCTGCAGAGCAAGACGGGAACCGACCTCAAGGTATCCAGTGATTTCCTTCATCTTTGGTTATTGCTCAATAATGCAAATATTTCAGAATAATAGAAAAATCTTTAGTCCCTTTTTTACATTGGGCTGAGCATTATATCCATATCATGTCGATATTGGGACATTAGGATAGATACGTCTTATAATTCGTATATCATTATATCCTAACATTACAAACAGTAAGTCATGTATTTTCCAGGTTTAAAGGCTGCATTTCAAAAAGTGATGCAATTTTCTGAATTTAAAAGATTCTTTAAATGTTTTTTTAGTCATTTTGTTCACATTGCTGGTGATTATTTATCAAAAATATCAGTGTAATTATTTGGGAAACCACCAAAAGTCAACCCTACAGTATCAATATCGAGATATCGGATAAAAGAAAATGCCGATTTGATTTTACTCTATGTTCTCTGGTTGTTTTTATATTATAGAGAAAATTGCTTTATTCCATGTATAAAGCTCATATTGGGTATTCTCCAAATGTATATGCGGTGCAAGTACATCTACATACCTGTACTGTATTTATCATCAGATCATGCTAGCTCTGGCGTTTGTACTTCCATTTGTTGTTGTGTTGCTGCTCTAATAATGATAAGAACAAACATATTTGTCTTTTCCCTTTCCAGATTCCACTCGACAGTAAAACCAATGAGATCGAGCAGCGTGTTGAACCCCACAACGACTACTTCAGCACTCAGTTCCTGCTGAACTTCTCCGTGTTGGGCACCCACACCGTCACTGTGGAGGCCTCGGTGGTGGACGAGAGTGGCATCGAGTGGAAGACGGGGCCCAGGACCACGGTGTCGGTCAAATCTCTGGAGGATCCGTACTCTCAGCAGCTCCGCCATCAGCTGCAGCAGAGTGCCGCTCAGCCTGCTCCACAGAGGAGTGCATACGCTCGCTTCTAGCCAATATCCTCAGTGCTTCACCGTCAAAAACAGGTTAAGCTTGTGTACTTGACCTTGTAGAAACTGAGTTTGTACATATTGTTTTTCAACGATTAAAAGATCAGATTTAATTTTCATGCTGCACTTTGTTTGTAATCCTTTCAAATGAATGTTGAGCGGGTGCTAAGGACACATAAGTGGCCTTAATTATAACCTGATGGTGAAGATTTTCAGTAGGGATGCTCCGATCGCGAGAGTCTATCGCATGACGTAAAATACATGACACTTTTCTCTGTGCGCGGCAAAACAAGCTCGCCAAATAGGCTTCACCGGTCTGGCAGTATTTTAAGGTGTCCGAAAATGACAATAAAATAGCGGTATGCAACGTGTGTGAAGCAGAAATCCTGCAGCTCCACCCGCTGTGACGGACTGGTGAGCGGAGCAAAACACACACTAAGCGTTAGACCTAACACACAGGGCCGTCCCTGGCCAACCTGAGGCCCCACGCAAAGTTATATGATGAGGCCCTCTGTTTCGCGAGCGCCACACTAATTGCGCCGCATAAGCGCATAGGTGCGCCGAATTTTCTCAGTTGAGGCACCCTCCGCAAGATGAGGCCCCCTCCGCAAGGTGAGGCCCCACGCAGTCTGCATGATCGGCCTGTAGGGAGGGACGGCCCTGCTAACACACTTAGCTATTTTATCTACCTCTGGAACAAGCTAAACTAGTTATAAATATATGTATTCTTCACTGTCGGGTCACTCATTACTGGATCAGTGAGCTGCACGAGACGATACTGACAGGCTGTCAGGAGAGAGAGAGAGGAAAACAGAGCGCTACCGCTCATTTCTCCCGTGTTATTATCCAAAGTTAATGTAAACTTGAATAATGTACTTCATTTGAATGTAATAATTATGTTGGTTGTTGTTTGTGGAAGCGCCAGTGAATGAGCCCCATTAACTGAGTTTTAAACATCACTTTAACCTTTCTCTTGCATTAGGTCATACCCCCCTTCCCATACTATTTTCGGTCAAAATTGACCGGTGTGTTTTGCACAGTGATATCCCTGGAATCCCTTATCCAATTTTGATGGTTGACATCTCATTTGAACAGTCAAAGCAAGTAGAGTCAAGGGGTGACAGACAGAATGACACCAGGGGTGAATTTCATGTTATAATTGTGCAGTAAGTTCAGGCTCATAGTCTGGATCGCTGTTGTCTTCAATTTCTGAGACATCGTCCTTATGTGTGGTTCAATCTTCTCTTCATCTGGTTCAAAACATTTGTCCAGAGCCTCTCTGACAGAAAATCGCCTAATCGGTTGCCTACTCATTGTGTCAATGAGTCAAATGTGAGCAAGGCACAAATATAACTGCATGAGAGACAGTAATGGAGGGGCATTTACTGCGAGAAAGTGAGAGGTTTTTTTTCTCGAGGGGCACAGAGCTCGCACCTGTGAAAAGGTATCGCGAGAAAGTGAGAGGTTCCCGTAACCTAGAGTAAATTGTTTTGTCTGGAAGGTGTGGGGGGACATAAGGTGTGTGTGTGTGTGTGTGTGTGTGTGTGTGTGTGTGTGTGTGTGTGTGTGTGTGTGTGTGTGTGTGTGTGTGTGTGTGTGTGTGTGTGTGTGTGTGTGTGTGTGTGTGTGTGTGTGTGTGTGTGTGTGTGTGTGTGTGTGTGTGTGTGTGTGTGTGTGTGTGTGTGTGTGTGGGGGGGGGGGGGGGTGTGTGTGGGGGGGGGGGGGTGTGTGTGTGTGTGGGGGGGGGGTGTGGGTGTGGGGGTGTGGTGTGTGTGTGGTGTGTGGAGATATATATATATATTTCCATGGCGGTCAATTCTGACCGAAAACATCATGGGTGTTTCACTGTTGAATAAATCACAAAAAAATCAATGCAAGTGGTGATCATCAATTGTATATGTTCAGAGGCGTAGTGTGGAGGATAACATACGGTCTTCAAAAACAAAGTCACTCGGTCACTTTTGACCCAAAACGCAAGAGAAGGGTTAAATGGAAGATCCCCATAGACCCCGCCCACTCGATCGGATCGGCGATCGGTATCGGCCGATACTGATTTCCGCGATCGGCCCCAAAATTGGCGATCGGAGCATCCCTGATTTTCAGCATCAACTCAAGGTAGGTCACAAGGGGAAAAAAACACTTTAAATTCCCTGTCCCTACTCTTAACTCTCCAATATTATTTCATGCATGACGTAATTTACGGTACAGTTTATTATTAAAAGACCTTGGATTTACAGTGTAATCTATTCTGCATGAAGTGTAATGGCATAAAGAGCCATCAGGGGGCACTCAATAGTCATTAACTGGTCATCATTGTGTGACAGCACAAATATCTCTCTCATGTCAATTCCAGACTTGTCAAATCATTCAAATGTTAGTAATTATGTGTATATTATAGTTTTATGTGTGAATACTTTCGATGTAACATTCAATTTCACCGAGCACAACTACTTTTCCTGGTATTTCGCCCTATAATTAAAACAGTTTGACTATCTCAAATTCTTCCAACATAACAGAATGATGCAAACTCCAAAAGCCCACACTGTTTCCGGTTAAAATTAAAGTAAGTACATCGATGTTAACGGTGAACTCACGCACCCATACCGATGATGTAACCTGTGAACGACTCGCGGCCGGGAATGAGTCCAGATTATTTAAAATGAAGTCATAACGTTTAGTCACTACATGAACAAAGCAGCTTCTTTTTTTTATAGATACTGAAGCCATCAGCACTTGACATCAGAGTCTGCGCACTTAAAGCTGGCGTCAGGTGAACGCGGGAGCGTCAAGTGAGAAGGATTACAAAGTAAAAGCTCCGCACCTGGTTTTCAAAATAAGACTTTTGCTTAACACACAGTGCATTTTTGTACAATATATATAAAAAAATAAACATACTTCAGGTTTAATGTAAGTGGAAGTAAACCTTCTCCATATAAATAATATGACATCAATAAAAAGTCAAGTAAAAATAGCAATACCACAATGTGGAAAGTAAATGTCTTCCATTAAACAAATGGTCTCTATATTGTTAACCAATATCATATATCATATTATGTTTGTTGATTCGAGTAGATTTTTGTAATAATCTGATTATGCAGATTTACTAATACAACAATGAAATCCCTAGAACAATATTGTATTTGTTTAGTTTATAAAAAGTAAATAAAAAAAATAATATATATAAATAATAATATAATATATATTTGTGTCTTTTATTATACTGAGCTATATGATTTCGAGACCTAGACCCTGCCTTGCCTATGCTTTTATTTTGAAGGGAAAGTGAACTCACTTCCGCCCTCACTCTCGTGGTCTTTTGTGTACATTGACGCTGCTGAGAATCGAGCTCTAGAGAAAGATAACGGGTCCTGCGAGTCTAGAAACGAAAAAAATCTCAGCTCTCTGTATTACATGAGCATATGTCGTGTATAGTTTGTGTTTACGTTTATTTAACCGTCAGCGTTAACCCAACCCCAGGATCCGAACTATCCTCCATCTTCGCTAATGGGAGTCTCCGTGTAACATTAGCTAGCTAACCTGACGATGATGAGGATGATGATGATGCATCGGAGGATTTATCCCGGTGTCTCTGACTGAGATGGAGCCAGCGACACTCTGCTGCTTGCTAGCTAGCTAGCGAGCTAACGGAGCCCGCCGGGGTCCACGGTGCAGCCGAGCCGCCCTGAGAGAGCCTGATGGGTGCTGCTGCAGCTTCGCTTTCACACATCTCCACCCGGGCCAGAGACATTTCAGAGACCATGTCCACTTGCACAAAGATGCTAACATAACCGTTTAGGTTAGCCACACGTGACATAGTTTATCTCGATCCAGCATTTAGCTTACACCCCTGGCCGTCCTTGGATGCTTCATTGACATTTACTGGGTGAGTAACAGGATTGTTACTACATTACAGGGTCGGGCTATATTCTGGAGGAGGCGAGCGGATATTGCGCTTTGCACCAGCCTCCAGACATCCGAGTTTGGTGTTGTCTCTTAAAATACCTGCACACTCCAGCTTATTAGATACCTCTATTATTTATGTTAGAGTGATTTACAATTATGTCATAACCCAGGGTTGTCATACCAGTCATATTTCTTTACATATGTTCCCGTTATGCTAACTCCCTGCTGCTAGCTAGCATGCCATGAAGTGTACCACCACGTCCCGGGCGACTGGTCCTTTTATGGTCCTGTCTATGCATGCATTACTGTAAAGGCTAGGCAGCTAGCTAGCAGAAAGTCATGAAAAATCACAGTTCAGGATAAAACCCTTTGAATAAAAACCACAAGACAGAGTCCACTACCAGTGTGTTGCATTTACAATTCGTGGAATAGCCTCACCCTTAACCGGTTAGCGGCAGCCTCACTCCATTAGGTGTATAAACCAAGATTCGTTGTGGATGTTATTTGCACATAATTCTGTTTATCGTAAGGATAATGTTGTGTACACATACACATGACTCGTCCTTTATTGGTAAACCAAGCCTAGCCGAGATACTAACAGCTGTGTCTCTGTGTTGCAGACGGTGTGTTTCAGGATGGCACAGCTCTTGGACGGGGCCGGCAAACTGGGCTGGGTTCTGCTCAAGTCTGTGATCCGTTTCTTGTTTATGTTGTGCAACAACTGTGTAGCCATCCCATCCTACTGTTTATACCTGCTGCTTCTCCAGCCGCTGAGAATATGGGACAGCCCGACTTTCTGGTACATCGAAGGAGTCATGTTCAAATGGATGCTGGCCATGGTGTCTTCATGGGGCTGGATCGCAGGTTATACAGGTAAGATACTTTATGATGTACACACACAGCCATTGTTCCACATGGTGCCTCGCATGCAAAGGTATTTTTGCATGCCGCAATAAATGTTATACAGGTTACTGATGAGTAATATTGCTTTTGGTAGATCCTTTAGTTTGTCATTCATGTATTTACCTGTTATAAACAGGTAACAGCCATAGTGATGGGCATACGTTTCACTGAAATGCCTACAAGGTTTTGCAATGACATTAACCTCTGTGCTCAAAGACTCTTCTCTGTTGGCTCAATAAATGTTTGTTTACTACTCGATTAAAAGTTACAAGGCTGTTTTTAATCCAACCAAATATGGTAGTTCGCAACACATCCCTTTATTTAATTTATACAACATTAACCAACATATAATTATAGGTTATGTTTGATTTATGGATGCCTTTTGATAGTATTTGTTGTTTTCATATAAACCCCAACGCTAGTATTTATCTCGTGTTGTACTAAAAGAGAAAGCACGTATATAGTATTTTTTGTGATGCAGCCAACTCAATATTTTTCATTCATGTGGTTAGAAGAGTCTTTTGAACATTCATTTTGAACATCAGGAACCTTTGTCAGACCACCCTTTTGCCTTTCTAACATCGCAACGAATATATATCTTTCACAGAAACCTTTGCTTACACCATTGACTACAATCTCAATACAAGAGACGCACACATTAAGCTCAGGTGCTCCTCTGTTTCCTCTTGAGTTGAACATATCTCAGAAACAGGGTTAGGACAGATGATTGAATGACAGTTTGCAGTTGCTCTTTGTTCCTCTTTCAATGGGGCGTTTTCATATAATAAAGCAGGGTGCTTCTTTAGATTAGATTACACTAGATTAGATAAACTATTGGTCCCACATTTGGAACTTGTGTTAACATTGTTTGCAATTCTCCCCTTGAAAAGATTGTTAAGCCTGTTCCTGTTTGTATGGCTAAATACTGTAAGTCCACCTTTTTACTATTGCTGCATCTGTCACTATTAAGCATTCAATGCATTAGTTGCAGAGCTGAAAGGATTCATTGATTTGTTCATCACAACATAATTAAACTATATTGTGCGTTGATGAGTTCTTCGATGTGATATTGAAGGAACAATACCAACATTAGCTCTTTCCAGTTGCTCAAATGTAAGTTATTCGATTAGTTATGTCTTAGAAGTAAAAGGTTAAGACGATTTGAATGTGTCCCGCTGGTTAAGCATTTTCACGTTTGTTCTTATGTCATAGAGAAAGTGAGAAACTTGTGTGCGGAGTGATCAATAATGACGCCATGAGAAATTGTGTTTAGTGATAAGGTACAGAGACTGTATGACAAACACATAATTGACACGTATAGAAGAACAGCTGGATGTAACGAGTGTTTGTTGTTTCCTCTCAGCTGAAGTGATTCAGCGGTGTTTGGTTGCTCAGAGCTCAGAGCAAAATGCTTACAAATTGCTAAGTGGTGAACATCGGGAGCAACAAGGTGTGCTGATTAATAATGCAACGCGTTCAGCCTATAGAACACCTGGTGTTGCGTTGAGTAATTATATGTGTTACTTGGATTGACAGTGTTTGGAAGTGGGTTGATATCAAATAAATCATACACTGTCACTTTGATGCTATGTATACAAATGGTTAACTACAATTCAGTCTGAAGAGTCATCAGATGTTATGCATTTCTTTGCAGCTATAGTGCGTCATAACTCAGTTTCTAGCCAACAAAAAGGTACCGGGCCACATCATTATTTTAAATGTCACTTCAATGAAACATAACTTGTGACGTAATAAAAATATGGCTGATGATGAAGCTAGCGATGGGATAATTGATGGTGATAAGTTCAATGTTAAGACAAAATAAGAACCTTTGTATTTATTTGATAGATAAAAGAAGACTCCTCCATTGTATTAGTTTTCTTCTTCAAAAGCATGCCTTTGGTATTATTGTTTACAGATATTGGACCCATTACAAAAAAAAACAATGTAAACAGTAGAGCCTTAATGATTAGCAGATTAATAGAGAAGTCAATCACTAGAAAAACTATTGGCAACAGTTTTGATCATTAATTAAATGTTGCAAAAATGGCATGTAATGCTGTTTTCTTCCTTTCAAATAGAGAGATTTCATGCTTTCTCTTTTTTATATTTACCTGAATACCTTAAAGGTTTTCACTTATAAGATAATACATTTAAAGACATCCCCTTGGCCTTTATAAAACTGAGGTAAACAGTTATTATTTCTGACATGTCTTAAACACATTATTTATCAATTAATCTAAAAAAAGAAAACAGCAGATTGATGGATAAGGAATATAATCCTTAGTTGCAGCCCGAGTTAATAACCTGACTAACAGAGAGAGAGTAAATCAGTACAAAAGATGAAATACTGGCAATACAAACATAGCATGAGATAAATGGTTTTGGTGGAGGGGTCGCTTCGTCCTGTATCATGTGAGCGTCAGTCTAGTGACCCCCAGTGCTGGGTCACTTTGACAGAGATTAACCCCGTCACCTTTACCTCACAGGACCCTCCTGGGTAACCTCCAGTTCCCTGCACTGTGAATGACCTTTGAATCTGGATAACACATATCATATAAATGCTATACTTTCTCTTCAAGGTCGCAGTTTTAATGTCACACAGTGCACATTTTCCAGAGTAACCGCTGCGTTATGAATGAGTTGGTATATGTACCACTGGCTTTCAATGCTAACAATTTCAAGACAACATGTTCCTACTTGTGTGCTATATTTACGACATGCTGAAAGACAAATGTTTACTTGTTGTTTGTGTCATTAGAGATCAAATAACGATTTTTCTGTTGCTGTTGTGTTAGTCCTGCACATGCACTCAATAAAGCTAAATGTGTGTCAGGGCAACGAGGAAACTCATAGCTTGACACGCTGCAGTCTGGAAGCTGAGCCGACATCAGAGATGGAGGAGGTTGCATCACCTCCCGGGAGAAACATAACAATAGGGCTTTGTAGATCCTACACAGACTTGTTATTGGCACCACACTAGTGACATGTACTGTATCTGCTTTGTCATTGGGACAACTTGGACAGAAAGACACAAGATGTTTTTGTATGAAAACCTTTTTTGAGTTTTGCACATGAAATGCATACCGCCAAATAAGCACAGTGCAGAGTGGTGGCTTTTAGCTACACACACACACACACACACACACACACACACACACACACACACACACACACAACTGCATGCATGCAAGGCACCGATGGACTTCATTCTCTGCTCGGTATCCATTAATACTCTGTTATTGCTTAACATCTTAACATAGAAAAAATAGATGTTTGTTGCTATATTAATGCTGTGAATTTCAAATTGAGAGCTTTTTAAGTACAGACTTTGGAGAGTAGAGCTGAGAGTTTCTTCGAGGTGAACACTGTCTTTTTATTCTTGATTGTGTATAATGAAGGTTTCCTTAAAACTCAAGTTGCCCTAAGCAGTAATGATGCATTTTTGTGCCGGATCAAATAAACACGGGTGTGTTTTTGTTGCACCAAAGAGAGAGAAGATCAGACTCTAGTTCTTAAGGTGTGGATTTTATTTATATGATATCAAAGACGGGCTGCAGGATGTGATCAGAGGAAAGATTTTCCTCACAAAAAGCAATTAGGCACATTCGTATAGCTTCAGAGGGATATCCTCCCCGCAGTTCTTGAGAAAATGTAATTATGACAACTGCTGGAGTTCAGCTCTACTCCACCCAGTGATGTGTGTTTAAGCCATTCATCCATAACTAAAACCACTCATCCCTTTGGAAAGATTCTCATTTTAATAAAGAACAGGCTCACCCATGGATAAGCTAATATTGCTATAATTACCTGGACTACTTACCTGCACAGATCATCATAAAACCCCCTTCCTATTGTGTTATAAGGTATTATATAAGCGAATGTACTGCCAGCTAACGATGGATAGATGGATGAATGTGCGGTTTCTCCCTGTTATTTGTTAAATTGACTAATTGGATGTTTGGTCTCAGTTGATTACGTATTCTACAGTCAATAAGTCATTTTGTATAGCTTTTTGCACGCTGAATGACTCATTTTCAAGACACTTATGAATATGTCTCGGTAAACACATAATTCTACCTCTTTCAGTCAACGGCAGGGTAATAACTGCAACAAATTCTGGGGTAATATAATCTTGATTATTTTGAAATCAACAGTTCAGATAACTTTTAGCATTATGGGTCATCAAAAAATGTGTCTGACACTTCAAAAGGTTACCTCATAAAGACACACGTTTACATTTTCCCCCCAAAAAAGCTTTTTTTAGGGGCATTACTGCTGTATTGCCATTTGACCTGGCCCCGTTTTCCCTGTTTACAAAAGTGTGCATGAGGCCTGATCACACACACACACACACACACACACACACACACACACACACACACACACACGACAGTGGAGAGGCAGGTGCTCTAAAGCCAGCAGGATTAAGTCTTATTGCATGTTGGATGATTGGGGTGACTGTTGGGTCTGTGAAAAGATCAAAGATGGAGGTTGTGAGATTGCAGACGATGCACATTTGTTCCCCAGTTTTTAATCTGGTTATTCATGTAGCTGTAAACAACGGATATAACACAGCCAGACCTTCGATCACTGTCTGTTGTCCATACCAACTCAATAATCTCAAGCACAGATGCAACTTTTAGGAAATTAATATATTTGTTGGATTTATATACAATTAATTTGCGACTGTTTTGACTGTTATTTACACCGCAACAACTGCAAACTGTGCTGCTTTTCCCTTGAATAGTTTGGGCATTTACTGTCATTTGCTGTAATTTCTCACAGCCCAGAGGTGATACCTAAAAACAAAGATATTCAGTTTACATATATGACAAAAACAGCATCAACAGGAATCAGATATTGGCACCATTAAAAGCTTGAAAATGTACCGTTGCATCAGATTTCTCGTATCCAGGTAAAAGGTTTGTCACATTTCTGTTTGTATGCATAAATGTTTTGGTACAGGAATGATCAGATTTCAGATGTGCTCGGCAGTTGTGAGTGCTGGAGTAAATTCAATGTGTAGCTTTTTCTTTGAAGCTATAACGGAAGCTGCTGTTGGTTTGTTAAAGCCTCTGCACAGCCATCATGCTCCCACACAAGTGTTATCAGTTACTTGGCTGATTAGACTTTCTTCTCTGGCCTGTGTGGGTGTGTACAGATCACATGATTGACGTCTCTCTAACTGAATGATTTTAATTGTACATTGTTTAGACGGAGAAAATGGAAAGCTTTATGTATCATTTCGGTAAATAGACATGAGCGGAGATCCGTTGTACTTTACATCTTTGTCATATTATGTCTTCTCCGATATGAAAACTCTTCTGGTATTATGAAGGTTTTTCTGCATGCTGGTAGGGTCTTTGTGGCTTTCCTTTAGGAAAGGAACACTGTTGGTTTGCTGCTTATGCACTTTGGTAGAGGTTCAGTGTGTGTAGTGCATGAAAACATACTGTAGGTAGGTTATCATGAACTCCTGTTGTGAAAGAGACAACACAGCATGGAATAAGGAACACCTAAAACATGTTCGCATAAATGGCGACTGATGTTTATTTTCCCTGATGTGTAGTAAGATTGTGGGCTATTGATATACATGAACAAAACATTATGTGCTACATCCGTATTGTTTTGTGATGCATTTGATATAAAACTCTAGAAGCCTGGATAGGGTTAAATGAGCTTTTAAAGAGGACATCAAATTACAGACCATTCATGAGACCCATTAAACTAACATGGAGACTACTGGGCTGCACTAGCTAACCATGGCTGTGGTTGTTGTTGTGGTATCAATCCTTTGAGATGTGATTTAGGCATTTCTCATATTTAGATCTATCTCTTCTTTCAAGTACTAGAGGGTTAGATAACACCTCTAGTACTTTTTCTGGACCCCATTATAACTAAAGATCCGTGTTTTTCTAAAATTAGGAGCTTCAAATGTTCTCTCGTTCAGCCGTCGCTCTACAGCCCGTCACCAGAAAGCTTTAAACCATGAATTAAAATGTCCCCTTTTTACTTTTATCCTTTTTTTCGAATATTTCCCTCTTTTGCCACATGCTTAATGGAGATGGTGTGATGCTTTGCCACATCTTTCTCTCCCTAACAGAAGGAGAAGAAACGAAGCAAGGGGCAGCGAGGTTACACCGTTTAGCTGACCGCCGATACGGGATTAGACGTTGCGCCTGCAGTGTGGCTGTCATGCTCCTGCGCTAACTGTGTCATCTCTCAAAGACAATTTCCCTAATGTATTCAATCTGACAGATGACCCATCTCTATGATATCATTTGTGATAGTCTCCCGCAACAATGTGGACTTCAGTGAGTGGGAACGCATGTTCCTCATGAAATGACATTGCCTTCAGGGTGCCAACACCCCTCACGTCACTGTCAGGTGTCACAGATGTGTCATATTTCTCGAGATACGTTCTCGATTGCTGTTCGCATGAGAGTTGAGTTTATTCTCCAGAGGAGGAGGTGACAAAAAGGCCTAGCTTGAACATGCCAAAAACTCTTCCCCCCATTTTTTTAAATCACTTTCTTTCACATCGAATAGGGCTGCACGATTTGGGGAAATAATCTAATTGCGATTTTTCTGACAGATATTGCGATATTTGTTTTTAAGCGACCCAACGGAAGTTTATTGTAAAATGCGGCCATATCTCCGGCTAGGAAGGTCGTATCAACGTGCTCCTGTCTCTAGCACCCCCGCAGCCCGAGCTACGAGTGAAAGAACTAAACTTACATGAAACTTCCGTTGGGTTGCTTTAAAGTCAAGCTTCAGTTTAAGATTCACCCTGTAATAGAAACATGTGATGGAGCATTACTAACCTGACTCGGATGGTTTCACCAAACCATCTAGGAAAGCTCCATTGGAAGCCATTTGGAAAAGGGCAGGCACTTTCAAAAATACTTGGCAGGTGATTGGATCAATCTGTCTATCACCTTCTATCATGGGCCACTTCTGATTGGTTAACAATGGCTGGTACATGTGGAGCACAGCACTTCTGATTGGTGTGGATGACTGACACACAAGAAGAACAACAAAAAAGGCTTTGCGAATTGCATCATTTCAAATCGCGATTTCGATTTAAAATCGATTAATCGTTCAGCCCTAACGTCGAAGTAATCTTTCTGTGTTACCAGGCTGCAACTCAGACGCATTAGAGAAGGTAGGATATACAATGACGGTTGCTTATACCCTATTGTCAACAGCATCATAAGTATAGTCATTTAGATGTAAATGAACTGTTGAATGGAGATGTGCGTTGGCATTACGTAACTAAATCACATTTTGAGTGCAGTGGGTTGAATTTCAAGGTGGAACAAACGTAGCCTCCAACCTTTTGTCATCGCAAACTCTTCCAGGGAAATGAGTCGGCCGTTTAGCGTGAGTCATGCAGCTAAAGTCAATCTCACAGGATGCTTGAAATCATTTTCTCCTGGGGTTGACAGCAGATCTTACATTTCATACAGTCTACAATGACATGTAATTGCGCAGTTTGTAGCATAAAAAGCCTTCTGTATTTGAATATCTGCCATTAAATAGTTGACGAGATGTCCTTTTTTTATTTAATGAAACGTAATGTTTGCTGTAGGCCTCAGATAACTAGATAAGCAAGAATGATATCAGTTCCTGTTGATCATTTAGTTGGAGTTTAACGATCAATACAAGGAGTGTTTGAGGTTAGACTTCAGGTCTCTTAGCAACAGTCACAGTTATCTGATGCTATCTGGTATGGAAAATGGGAGGGAAATTGCTCTAGCCATATTCAGGAGGAGATATGTGAAGAAAACTCACATAAATATTGTCACGGCAAAAATACAATGTAACATCAAACTGGTATTTTAAGGCCTTATTTGATCGCAACAAGGTTTATAAAACGGCAACACGTAAGCAAGCATCCGATAGTAATAACAATACTTTGTATTCTTTTCAAATGTTCTCAGGGAGCAAACCAACAATGTTACAGGACTGATCCATTAAAATAGTTAAGGCACAGCACTTCTATAATAGGAGCCACTCTATGGTGAAATAGATAATTGTTGTGTTCATTCATATGATCACAGTTATAACTCAAGTCCAGATTATAGTCATCTCTGAAAGACACCAACGTTTTATTTTGGCAGAAAACGATGAGTCTTTCCATCGACAGCTGTGTTGGTTTACTAATAGTTTGTGTAATGACTTCCTTGATTCCCAGAATGGCTTTTGAATAACCCCGCAGTGTGAGTGAACTTGGTTCTTCTGAACTTTCTTTGTATAAAAACAGAGAGTACTAACGTTTTTACAGTAAATAAAAGTGGGAGCTTTACTGAAACAGAAATATGATCTGGTCTTTTGAGGCTGCATTCAGATGAGAAATAGGAATATCAGCTTCTGCCATGTTTATTATTTTCTCTGCACGACTCTTTTATAAGGGGAACGAACACAACTTTAACTTTAATACTTTTTTATGCATGCTTCTACGTAACATTACGCTGTCTTTGGCTCTTTTTCTGCTGTAACAACGTACATTTCTCCTCTGTGGGACTAATGAAGGGATTCTGATAACCTGCCATTACTTCTTAATCATGTACCATGTGCTGTACAGCTGGAAAAAATAAATATATATACAAACCATAAACAAAAAAAGGCCCAGAAAATGCGAGTTTTACTGCCAGGAGCTTTTTAATGATCAGAAAACTTGTGCTCAATAAACCCATTTGGTCCTGTTCTGAGCTCCTTTGTCATGCATCAGTCAGTCTTGTCTCTTGAAGCCGCATTGTCTTGCTTTGGTGTCATATCCTGGCTTAATTAAATGTTAAACTTGACGTCCAAAAAACAATTCCGGTTCATCTTTATCTGCTAGCAATCCTAACATTAACTCCCCCATTAAGAGGAAGCGCTCTCTCACTTTTCCCCCTAAGGCCTAACTGATGCAACATTTGCATTACACAGAGCTGGTCACACCCGCCCTGAACTGTGCGGATGAACTGATGAACTGTTGGGATTCCCTGCAAACGACCCAATCTTTTCACCTCCTGTGTTCCTCTGTTTATATGCAGAGCTGTTGAAGTGGATTTAAATTGCAAACGCAGCTAATGTGTTCTACAGGAGGGCCATTGTTGTCCCTCCTCATCTCGCAGCCATGGTTCCTCCTTTGTTGCTGTTCCTGTGTGTGTAGCGTCAACAATAAGACACAGATGAATGCTCAGTAAAGTAGCCTGTATACACTGACAATGTAAATCAGGGAAGAGGGAGCAGAGGTCCGCTGGAGATCCACTCCTGCGTGTGCTGATAAAGACGCTGGTCATTGTCTGGTTGAAAGTGTTTGTTACGGAGAAGCACTGAATCACTGGAAATGATGAACAGAAAAGAGGGTCACTGATTTAAAACATAATAGACTTCTTTTAAGACCACGCTCTTAGTAATTACCATTAAACTGCAATGGTGTGAGTCTACCTTTTACATTTGTTTTAATGTGTCAACAGGTTCAAATCTGTAATGATACATTTTTATTGATAAGGGTACTATATAATTTAAAGCCTCTGTGATATGAGTTAACATGAATTCAGACGTTAGCTCCTTTTCATGTTTCAAATAGTATTATTTTTGACTGACTAAATAAAAACATATTTCCATTTTAATTCATCAACTGAAACTGAAATGTACCACATCAATAATGGAAGACATTAGCAGAGATTACTTTTAGCTTTTTTCTGTTGATTAAGAGTTGTGTATTTTGGTTCGAGGTCTTCATCTGATTTTGAGATATTCTCCATACTTTACGGACTAATGTTTATTTTAAATCACAAGGTTTGTCTTAATATACATTGCTTTACTCTTTGGGAGATTTAGGATCAGTGTGGTTTGGAAGTACTGTTAGCTGCTAATGCTACTGTGTTTGCTTACACTAATAATCTCTCCCGCTTGTAGTTTTATCGCCAGGTAACATGGATGCTTCTTAAATTGCAAGCAAGGTTTGTCTGCCATCCGACGTTTTATAGATTGGTCAAAGCCTCTATATCTTTAGAGTAGATAAAGCATGTCTGGCTAGCACAGTGGTTCTCAAACTTTTTCTGTCAGGCCCCCCCTTTGGAGAAAAAAAAAAGTCGGGCCCCCCCAACACAAATAGTCAGGCTCAGTGGCAGCGCCAGAGATTTATTTTGGGGGTGCTGTGGGGTAGCTTGACGTTTCATAGAGGGTGCTCAAACATTTAGGGTTTCCCATTAAGGTACCGGTCGCTACAGTTGAATTTTCTACTGCAACACTCCACACGCAAATACACAGTGTGGGCAATACAATGTGGCATACAATGAAGCAGTGTGAGAAAAAGTTTTTAGAGAGTACTTGTCCATGGACAAGTGAGTTTGGCAATTTACTTGTCCGAATACATTTTTCACTTGTCCAGAATGGACAAAAATTGGGGCCACTGGAATCTTCTTCTTCGCCATCGTATTTAACATTTTCCCACGGTTTTTATGACACCGCCAACGTAAGTGAGCGGTAAGATTTTACTGCATCACACATAGGGCAGGGTATCGTTTGGATTTGAACGATTCCGGTTCTGCTTTTCGATTCCGGTTATTTTCGGTTCTCGATTCCAGTTCTTTGAGAGGGTAAAAATAATGACAAACTGGGAGAAAAATATATTTATGAAAACATTAAGTCAAATCTGTATTCCTATTTACAAATCACTTCATACTGTTTAATTTCTTATGGTTATTGAATGAAATTATATAAAAATAATCTCTGCATTGTTTGGTTAGTTCTAAGTGGTGCAGTTTGAGAATGTACAATTGGCCCAGTCTCCTCTGATGTTACACTGCAACCTGCCTGTGAGACAGAGTCCAACCACACATGTCCAACAGATAGGCCTAATAATAATAATAATAATACATTATATTTATAAATTATATTTATATTTACAACTCAAAGACGCTTGCACGCTTACACATGTCCTGCAATACACATGCTGCAGCTGCCCAGCTGCTCACTGTTTGTAAAAGTAAATAAATAGTATTTTCATTTCAATAATGTACTTTCTATACCCTGCTTCATAAACAATACTGACATCCCTGTGCTCCTCCGAGTCTGGGGGTCCGGGGATGTGAGGACAGCGCGAGGACACAGACAGGGAGGCTGCTTTACTTCATAAAGGAAATGGCGGTCAATATTAACAACATAGGAGCTAAAACGCTTAATAACCTTCATTACGTGTTAGAGAAAGAACATAAGAAAGTTTGACAAAGATGAGGCTGTTAAACGGGCAGCGGATCCGCTGTGTGTGTAGAGAGAGAGAGAGAGAGAGAGAGAGAGAGAGAGAGAGAGAGAGAGAGAGAGAGAGAGAGAGAGAGAGAGAGAGAGAGAGAGAGAGAGAGAAGAGAGAGAGAGAGAGAGAGAGAGAGAGAGAGAGAGAGAGAGAGAGAGAGAGAGAGAGAGAGAGAGAGAGAGAGAGAGAGAGAGAGAGAGAGAGAGAGAGAGAGAGAGAGAGACGGACGCTGAGACGCTGATACGGAGCATGGAGAGAGAGAGCAGCGGTCCGCGGGGCCACTGTGCTACACATCCCGCCCCGCCCCCGTCTAACTGTACAGAAAGCGGCGAGATGCATTTCCTTAGGAATCGACAAGCAGAACCGAAACTAACATTTCTAAACGAACAATGGTGGACACGTACAATTTGCGAATGAGTTCTGCCTTTTGTAAACTGAATTTATCAATAATTTGTCAATAAATGAGGGCGAAAAACGTCACTTGTCCGCCGGACAAGTCAATTGAAAGATCTACTTGTCCGATATTGTAAATAACACGTCCCGGACGGTGGGACGTGTGCTTTTTCGCACACTGTGAAGGCTCGAGGCATATAGGTGTAAGCAGGGGTAAAGTGCTATTTTTATAGGTGGTGTGTGGACCTCACATAGGGGGGTCCGGGGGCAAGCTCCCCCGGGAAGATTTATTTTTATATATTGAAGTTAAAAGCATCAATCTGGTGCACTTTGAGAGCAAAATGAAGAGATCTATGGATACCTCTCTCAACACCCATTTGAAACAGAACTGTTAACAGATTTACTTTTTCTTTATGGATATTTTACAAATCACCCTTTTAAACTTTATTCTTTTTTTACTGTCATATAGTATTTCATACCTGTGTTTCATTTATTCTCTTATTTTTTTATAACTATAACAATCATATAAACGTGTGCCTCGGAAATAATTGTTTACATTAATAGTGACCAAAACGTTTCAGACCCACTGAGATAACTTAAAGTTAACTCTCTAAACACTGAGAGAGTCCTTTAGCTCACTGAGCCTCTCAGTCTGACAGGAGAGAGTCCTTTAGCTCACTGAGCCTCTCAGTCTGACAGGAGAGGACTCTCCTCCACTTTGTTGTTGAAAAAACTCCTTATATCCGTTAGCGTAGCTCGCTAGCACCAGAAGCTAACAACGATCTCCGGTACCGGCGCTCTCTCTCTCGCTCGCGCACGACACACAAAATGGCTCGTTCCACACACACACAGAGCCGAGCTTTAATGAAACACAGAGACCCAGACGTAATAGTACTGTACTGTATCATAATATTTTCGAATCAATCATTTTTCAAATTATGTTTTTTTTTTTTTAATCTTTTTAAAAAAAAAAAAAAAATTAATAACCATTTTTCCTCCTGGTCTCTCGCGCCCCCCCTGTCATGCCTCTGCGCCCCCCACTTTGAGAACCACTGGGCTAGCAGGAGAGGTAAAGGAGCTAGAACTCACTCAGAAAGTTCCTTCAAAGGTCTATCTTTGAAACTATTTTAGATGTTTGCCAAATGTGTCTCAGGCTGTTAGACAGGTTTTGCGCAAGGAATCGTCTCACCTGGCGCATTATTCAAAATATATTTGTTTGGATTAGGAATTGAGCCTAAGGCAGTAATATGAATATACTAATATAGACTCTTGTGTGTTTCTGTTTTTGCTTTTTATGGCTGCATCACCAGTTAAAGCTGTAGTTTCCATTAGGGCTGCTCGATTATGGCAAAAATCATAATCTCGATTATTTGGGTCAATAATTGTAATTGCGATTATTAAATGCGATTATTCATTGACTTTGAAAACATCCATTTATTGTACTTTAAAACAAATACAAATAAGAATTTGAACTTTTTAACTGTTGAATTATACGTTCAGGGTAATCAACTGAAAAACCAATACAAAATAAAATAAATTATACATTCATATCTACATTTAAATAAATAATATCAAAATAATAAATACCAATAAACAAGATCAACAAACATGTTGCAGTGCACTGTCACAACTTTGAAAACATCAATTTATTGGAGAAAAAAAATGTGAACAGTATATTTTTAACAGTTGATTACCCTGAACTTTAAGTATAATTCAACTGAAAAACCAAAAAAAAAAAAATAATAATTAATAATAATAATACAAAAATAATCGTTTTATTTCGATTACGTTGTTTTCGTAATCGTTGCAAGCCATAATCGTAATCGCGATTAAAATACGATTAATTGAGCAGCCCTAGTTTCCATTATTACCATCTTCCTGCTGCAGACACAGTATCACACGCTGTGATTGACGTGAATGAACTACAACTGAGTGCTGATTGATTTTGTGTCACCTCATAAAGTCAGCCTGATAATATTAGTCCAAACCATTTGGCTGTGACATTTGAATCAAGCCGGCTGTAAATTAACACAAAAAACCGTCAAAATGAGTCGTATCTCTTTTGTCAGACTGTGATCAAAACTGTTCTCCTGGCAGAAGAGACCTCGCTGTACCTGTGTGCAGTGTAGCTTGATGTGCCTGTACCTGGCCCAAAGAACTGCTGCTCGCCTCTATGTATGCTTTGTGTTATTTTTATCACTTTGACAGCCGACAAATCCATGGCTCTGTGCTCAGCTTTATGCGGTTTCACTGCAGAGGGAAGCATTATTTATATACAGCAGATATGCAAATAAGCCTGATCTCCTGTTGCAGCAGGATCTAGACTTAACTTACTGCTGATCCAAATTAAAATATATTTCAGGAGAGGAGCTCCCGAACCAACAAGTCTGCTGAAGATGACACTAAGCCTGAGGAATATGATTAAAACTGAACATATTCATCACCTGCTGTGGTCTTTTCTAAAAATAAGTTAATGTCCCCTATAAAAAGAAATGGGTGCATTAGTGCAATGTTTGACACTAGGTAGAAATGATATGGCTAATATGTTGGACTCCACTTTGACATGTTTACATGCGTTAAAGTTCAGAAAGGTCTATTTTTCTCATACTGCCTGTGCTGCAGCCCCTCTTTTCACCCTCAGTTGGGAGAGAAACTCTTTAGACTTTAGGATTTTAGCCTTTGCAGATCATTTACATGCACAAACATTTCTATTACACACTACAGGAAAGGAAACCCCCTCCAAACTGTAATAGGGCCGCTTTAAGATAGTTCATTACATGTAGTCATTGTTGGGGAAATGTTGTAATGGGGCTCTTGCAACTGATAATGACACAGAAGTTGATGCAATTGGCCAGAATGTCTCAAAAAGGATAGAAAAAAAAAATAGACTGATTTTCAAGCTGTGGATACATGTCTTGAACAACGTTTTAGAAATGCATACATCATGTAACACTAACACATTCTAAAAGTTCTTCTTACGCGTTGTTAGACATTAAGCTTGTAGTATCATTACATCTTCTTATTACACCTCCTGCTCCTACATCGTGTAGCCGCACTATAATTCATATATATGGCAGTCCAGTGTGCAAATGATAGCTCAGATAATCAGGCGAAGACCTCTGACCGGCACTTTTCAAATTTTGTCCGGAAGATGTAAACTTTAACGGACATGTTGACCGGCGAAAAACTGCCGCATGGTCCCCTCGTGCCTTGGAAGAGGTGGAGAGGTGGGTGTTTTTCATCTGCTGGTGGACTACCGGAGAGATTTACAGCAGGAGCACACGCCGTCCACCGCGGAGAATAAACAGAAGGGCAACCATGGCAACTATGCTCCGGGGTCTTCTTTGCTGCTTTTGGTGTATTTTGTGGCGGCAGAAGCGCCACTTATAGGCCCGGCATATGTACTACATCGTTTCCAGCGGGTCGAGCGGTCTCGTGTGAACGGACACATTAATTGAGCCGAATGTGTGTGAACGGAATACTTTTTTGAAAACGAATTCGGTGCGTAAACGCAAACGTACCCGTTTCGTCCTCGTGTAAATGGGGCCTAAGTAGTTTGTCTAAGGTCACACTATATTTTAATACAGTGCATAATAGAGTGCCATAGTGACGCGTCCTAAAAGCCGGAAGTAAGTTAGCATTTTACCACTTCCGGTTCCTTCGACAAAAAAGCAAAGCAAGTTATACATAGGATTTTGGAAAATAGCTGGAAATAAGGTCTGTGGTTGACACACATTGAAGAGACGGATCACGTTTTGTTCTACGACATTAAATACATCAGCAGTGACCCCACTGGTGATTTCTGAAGAGTTTACGTGTCCGAAAAACGATGGTTGTTAACAAGTGGCTGAATAGGACTACAGAAGTTGTCGAGGCCGTTGTACGTCATTACACCGAACACGTAAACACTCCCGCTAAGTTTGTTTTTCCCCGTGTTCTGCTTGAAAGCAAGTACCTGCCTCCTGCAAACTGTTCAAACAAACGCTTCAACTTGTACACTTTTGAATCTGTAGTTTTGAATATGGGTCTTAAGTTGGCGTGACGTTGAAGCAGCGACCCTGCTGTAGTTCGTTTATAGCATAACGTTAGCATTTTGCTTCTGGCGACTAGATTTATGATTAGAAAATTATAAAAGTAGGGTAGACATGTGGAGATTATCCGGCTGAACAAAACGTGATCCGTCTCTTAAATGTGTGTCGACCACAGACCTTATTTCCAGCTATTTTCCAAAATCCTATGGAGAAATTGCATTGCGTTTTTGTCGAAGGAACCGGAAGGAGTTTACTTCCAGGTTTTAGGACGCGTCACTCTGGCACTCTATACTTTTAAAGCCTTGGTTAAATATTTCAGTAAAGTTTGTCGGAAAAACGAATTAAAGTGGGTCCAAATCCACATTTAAAATAATTTCAAAACATTGTCATATTGTGTTTTTACTACTGAATAAAAGTCACTTTGTTGCTACTATGTACTGAGGAAATGCATAGAACATGTTTGTTGGACCAATGTTGGACAATGAATCTAAGTGACAAACTTGAATTTAAGAAAACTTTGCCAACAAGTCTTGTAAAATATATAATTTTGTACATCTGTTTAACCATAAGCATGTTTGTCTGTCTTTCCCCCTTCAGTAACGGAGTGGGGCGACGACGTACGGCCGATCACTGAAGAAGAAGCCATGGTCATCGTCAACCACCAATCCACAGGAGACGTGTGCACCCTCATGATGTGCCTGCAAGACAAGGGCATGGTGAGAACTGAGAGAAATGTGTTTCATCCTCCCTTTTAGGAACTACAGGAATGTAACATTAGGGTCGAACACCGTCAGGTTGGCGTAAATAAAAGCCTTGCAGCAACTCGAGCCCGCATGGTGTTGGCACTGTGTGTGTATTCTACTGTTTCTGTCTGGGCATGTTTGTGTGTTTGTCACTGCAGAGGAGGAAATCCTGAGTGCACATGATCTAAACACCCTTTAATTATGTTTGTTTTAGGGATGTTTGTCAAAGGTCAGCCAAAAGCCTAACTGGCCGTTATTTGGCCAAATGATAAAGAACAATGTTCAGTTCAAATGAAAGGAAGGGTAATCTTTGAATTATCATACGCTATTAGTTATGAAGTTAAGAAATGCTTTCCTGTAGTGTTTACTCAGAAGTTACATAGAGTTCAGTATACTCTGATTACGTGCCCCATATGACTTATTAAGGATCATTTCCATACCTTCATTTAAATCACCCTTTTTGTACACTGCGTTTTTCCTACTCACATATTGCCTTTTGGCAGTTAACATTGTTTTTGTAAAACAAGAGGAAGCATTTGTCAAGGGATGATGCTTTTCAAGTCAAAACAGTCGACACTTTTGAAGCGGGCAGCCTCGTAAAGCAGAGCTGTGGTTTGCTGCATTCAAATGACAAAATGCGAGTTTGTGCATTGAGCAGAGTTTTACCCACAGCCAACAGCAGCTGTGCAAAGACCTGAGCGGTGGCTGACTTGCATTCTTTCACACTGAGCATTTCCAACAAGGCAAGGAAGTCAAACGTGCCCAAACATCAGCAAGCAAACACACACACACACACACACACACACCACACACACACACACACACACACAACACACACACACCTTCCTCTGTTTCAATAGTATACTTGTTCAACACATCTAATTTACTGCAGAGGATGTTTTTCTTCAGACAGGAAGGTCGACACACTACAACATGTAGAGCTGCAGGCCGTAGTGTCAATCACTCTGTCGCTGTGTTGATTAGGGCGCACAATTTGGTCAAAGTAAAATGTTTTTTTGACACATATTTTACCTTTACCAAATATTGCTCTTACTGCGATCAGTATGTTGCACAATATTGTGATTTTGATCAAATGTAATGATCTTTTTCTTTCCTCTGTGTTAAATGGACATTGTTATTGGCTCAGTTGCCAGGGATGACATGCAGCCACTAATCTTAACCAGAAGCTAATGAATCACACACAGAAATAGCTTCTATTTCTTGAAACATGTTGTCAACAGCAGAGGTTTGCAAATAGAATCAAATTCTGTGGGAAACACTGCAACCTGCAGCCACCCGACTCCTGCTGGAGATTAGCTGTGAATTCTGGGGCCGGTGGGATGCAGCTGTGTTGTTGTGTGTTTATTATTTTGTTTTCTTTTTTCGCTGAGGCTGGCGCTGCAACAAACATGATGACATGATCCGCCTCAACAACTGCATCCCTGGCCCAGTTTATCCTCTTAGCACTGAGAGCACAGTAAGCCAAAGCTGCGCCGCTGCAGGTCACGAGGGTGGAAGTGCTCACTGGGGCAGAGGCAGGCAAAAGAAAAGTCATGTGTTTCGGTTACAGGTAAACACAGGATTGATATTTTCATTGTATTTCTTTTTCAGGCGTTACAAAAAATGATGTGGTTGATGGACCATGTGTTCAAATACACAAACTTTGGCCTAGTGTCCCTGATCCACGGGGACTTCTTCATCAGACAGGTAAGAGACCCTCAACTGGCAGCATTGGTGATTAAATACTGGGAGCAAAGAGCTGCAACACAAGAAGTACACTGGGGGGATTCAAATGTCAGCCACTGAAGATTTATTGGTAGTTACGGCCGGAGAGCTGACCGTAATGACAAAGTCTCTGCCCAAACCAACTCTGAAGCTCTGTCCCCTGAAATGTTCCCCTTACCCACAGAAAGTTAATAATCAAACAATACATCAGCAAGACATAACCAGCTATGTTTCTTGCAGAGAAGCTGGCTCCAGAAGGCCTCGGGTCAAATAAGGTTTACCCATTTACTCATAGCATATTCATACAGACCTATTATTATCTGAGGGAGTGAATGCTTACAGCCTTGCTTTATGCATATTCACAAGTAATAAAAGGGGGTCATGCCCTAACACAGCTGATGAAGAGAGCCTGAAAAAACAGGCGCTGGCTTATCGTCAAACAATAGAGCGTCCAAGGTCAAATAACTACTGTCTGCCCAGGAAGAGAAACACAAACTGAGGTGAGGATACAAGTGGAGAATTAATAGATGGAGACGAGTTAAATACATTTCTAACACCATCCACCAATCACATTTAAGTCGCATAGCCCCAATATCACAATTACACAGTTGTCTCAGGCGGCTAAACAGTGTGCACAGCATACAACGCGCTCTGTCCTGAGACCCTCACAGTGCACAAGGAAAAAAACAGGATTAATGGGGAAACAATGGCAGAAACCTTGCAGAGAGCAAAACAAGGAGGGTCTCACTCATAGTTCGGACCAATATGCAATAGATGTCTTGTATAGATAAAAAAATTGATAATGAAATGACAACATAGACAATCCAAATGGCAAAATGAAAAAGTGACAGATACAAAAACGATGGATCAAAAGGTGGTTTTAGGTCTACTTTTAAAAGTGAGACATGCTGCAGTGTCTTTTTATTGGTCACCTGATATTAGGCCATCAGAGGTTGAACATTAACACGCTGTGATTTACATACTACACATATTTACATTCAGGGTGCTGCCAGGCCGGTTTACTTTCTTAGTGATGTGTGTCAAGGCTACATTCACCTTTCTTTTTTTGCTCTGAGATGAATGATTATTTCCCCTCACATTTCAACACCTTGTTTTTTCCGTATTTATTTCAGGATTACAGTTGTTTTTAGGTCATAACTCACCTCTTTCAACCTTATACCTGTTTTCCTGGTTTTTACTGCACTATGTAAAGTGGAGCCGTTACCCATCTGCCTGTCCCAGCTGGACAGCAGATACGTTAGTGAGGCTTTCTACCAGCATTGTGTCCTCAGAGAAGGTTAGGGGCAGTGGACAGAAGTGTGTGTGTGTGTGTTAGGGCTGCTCGATTATGGCAAAAATCATAATCTCGATTATTTGGGTCAATAATTGTATTTGCGATTATTAAATGCGATTATTCATTGACTTTGAAAACATCTATTTATTGTACTTTAAAACATGTATTTGTTTTATTATTATTATTAAATTATTATTTGTATTAATAATAATTTGAACTTAACTGTTGAATTATACGTTCAGGGTAATCAACTGAAAAACCAATACAAAATAAAATAAAATAAATTATACATTCATATCTACATTTAAATAAATAATATCAAAATAATAAATACCAATCAACAAACATGTTGCAGTGCACTGTCACAACCTGAAAACTCCTTAACATATAGCCATCATTTTGGTAAAACATATTCAACATATTCCACTCAGTTAAACATTAAAGGCTGGCCCACCGTCATGGTCCAGAAGGAACAGGAAATAAATGTTCAACTAGGGCTGCTCGATTATGGCAAAAATCATAATCTCGATTAGTTGGGTCAATAATTGATATCACGATTATTAAAAACGATTATCCATTTACTTTGAAAACATCAATTTATTGGAGAAAAAAAACAGTATATTTTTAACAGTTGATCACCCTGAACGTTAAGTATAATTCAACTGAAAAACCAAAAAAAAAAAAGTAATTTAATTTTTTTTATAATAATAATAAAAAAATTATCGTTTTATTTCGATTACGTTGTTTTCGTAATCGTTGCAAGCCATAATCGCAATCGCGATTAAAATACGATTAATTGAGATGCCCTAGTGTGTGTGTGTGTGTGTGTGTGTGTGTGTGTGTGTGTGTGTGTGTGTGTGTGTGTGTGTGTGTGTGTGTGTGTGTGTGTGTGTGTGTGTGTGTGTGTGTGTGTGTGTGTGTGTGTGTGTGTGTGTGTGTGTGTGTGTGTGTGTGTGTGTGTGTGTGTGTGTGTGTGTGTGTGTGTGTCGGACTGACCCTTGGTTATTTGGGCAGCTGGAGCAGAGCTCTGACAGGTCTCTACTCAATGAGCCAAAAGGGATTGCTTAGGGGAATTCCTGAAATATCCTAAAAGTGTTGGGAAGTTTATTCAAGACAGGAAACAATAATTACTTGCAGAGCTTAACAAATGACAAATATTATTATTTAGTTTAGAAAACTAAAAATGCCATTTAGTTATGGACTATTAGTTACCAGCATCAGGCGCTCCAACCAAGTGAAAAATGGACACTTTAATTACCGGCTTCAGCACAATTAGAGAGAACATTTCCACACACTCATTTATATGCTGCTGTTTGTGCTTCCTGACAAAGCCTCCTCTGTCTGATATTAGCAGACAGCTGGATGGCTAATAATCCATTCCCAGCAAGTAGAGACCGACCGGATGAAGTTAAATCCTCACATAATAAATCTCATAACCACAGATAATATCTCGACAACAAACACAAACTCAGAGCACAAACCAGTGTCTTCTCTTCAGTCTGCTCCTCTCCCAACATTCAATCCAACCATTACATTCACAACAAGGCCGCCACACTGAGCGAGACATCTGTTATTAGTGGACATGTGTTGTTGCTAAGCTATTTATGTCCAAAATTTGAATGTGTTCAATCAATTTAATATATTTAGTTTATACATGTGAGGCCTTTGACATTGTAATGAGCTGATCTGTATTGTCTGTGGAGCTAAACTTAACGGCACAATCTCCAATAATATATCGATTTAAAAAATATTGCTATAACGTTCAGTAACATCACTGCTGATAGGTTGTCTAAGTTGCAAACAAAGGTAGATTTGTTGTAAAATGAATGAACATCCCAGTCATCCCTCTTTTAGTCTTTGAGCTGCAGAAACACCGTAGCCATGGCGAGAGGGAATTGCATTTTTTAGGTCATGGAAATACTTTTGCCGTGGGATTTTAGGCGCTGTGCCCGAGGGTGAAGCACCCTGAGCTGCGTACAGCCACACGGGCTGCAGTGGAGGAGCAGACCAAGATGTTTCTGCCCTCTCTCTCTCCCTCTCTGTGATCCACTCTTGCATTCTTGTGTGTGCATTCTTGACATCCTTCCCCAGAATACTTCACACATCCTCACAGCTCAGCACGCATCTGGCCGAGCCTCCTGAGCCTCTGCCGTCCACTCACTTGCGGACATGTCTCTGACATCGTTTTGCACAGCAACACATCGCTGGCTTTGATGACCGTAGCTCACTAACTTGTGGTACCGGGTCGTGATTGGACACTTTTTCCTTGTTAGTGTTGGTGTTCTCAAACTTCTGAAATATTAAATTAGAGGCACACCATAAAAAAGTTTTTCATGTTTTGTATTTTAATGATGTACAAAGCCATAAAAGGTTTATATCCTGAATACACTCAAATAACTCAGAGTTATTACTTTAGTTTCATAAAAATCTTTCCGTGTCTGAAACGCCTCCATTGTAGTCCTTTATTTACTTCAGTAACATAGTGACATCACTGCGTAACACTCATGCTTCTATTGGCTAGACATTTTGGTATTGTATATATTTTGGATGTGCTCCTAAAACTAAGCTTAACCTTTCATATATTTCCTCTTAGTCATTTAACAAAGGAAGTTAGAATGCCACACATTTAGTAGTTGATACCAATAAAGTTAATTCTATTATGGTAAAAAACAACAACAATGAATCCAATGTATTTTTTATTTATTAAGTTATTTACTACAATTTGCAAACTATTTTTTATAAGAAGTTAGACAGGTTATATTTACCTCTCAAATACATATAATCTATATTTAAAAAACAGCATCTATAGAAGTTCTAATTTAAAGCCATAAGACATTGAATCAGCAGAAACCAAAACAAAGCGGCAGCATGTGTGTGCAGACGACACGGTGCAGCCCCGCTCTGCTGATGCATTTAAAATGGCTTTTGACCGGGTCTAACTAAAAATCAATCTCTCCTCTCCGTCCCGTTACTGCTAATGCTCTGAATGTTGTCAAGGCCATCATGTTTTTTCATCCATTTCAGTCGTACTATTTGTTCTTCTCTGAGTGCTCCTGTTGCTGCAGCTTGTTTTCATTTTTTATGATGTTTGTATGCGGACAAAAAACATCCATCATGTTAATTAGATGAAATTAGCATTTAGCCTCAATCATTGTGTTGAAACAAACTGTTAGGGATTAATGCATTTGTTTTGAAGGTAGTCACCTAGTTTTAGGGGCACTTTTATTAGCACAAAATATAAAATGGGTATTTGCAGCCTTAAAAAGTCATTATTTGTCCAGAGTGGATTGGATTTACAGTTAAACTATGTTTCTTCACATAAAATAACGGAAAACATTTGACATTTTGTATTAACCAGAGATTAGCTCATAGGTTTCCAAGAAATGAATAAATTGGACTAAAGAAATCTTTGCGGATTAAGATTATAATTGTTCCCAAATAATGTTTTCTGTTATATTATGTGTCATGTATGGTTGTTGATGTTCATTTGATATTATGTCATGCTCTTTGTGAAAAGCATTTCTCCAGGGATAGTAAACGTGAATTGATTCCTTCCTTAAAACAAGTGTTGGGGTCACTCCGTGTGTAAAATGCTTTTATTTATTTCCTTATTTTAACTTGTAACTGTTTTACTTTATTTTTTACTTTATTTTATTTCATATTCTGTTTTACCATATTATTATTTGTCATTTGAATGGAAAAGTCCTCAGTCAGGATATGTCTTGATTTGTACAAATGAAATTAACCAAAAAATAAGTGTTGGGGATTTAAGTCCACTGACGCTGCTCTGGAAACCCTTATGGAAACGGATACATTATAAAAATGTATTTACTCAAACATACTTCCTCTGTTCCCACAGGGTAAAGCATACAGAGATAAGCAGCTGGTCTACCTGAAAGACCACCTAGAGAAATACTACCACAACCGCGACAGGAAGTGGATAGTTCTCTTCCCGGAGGGCGGCTTCTTGCGCAAACGGCGGGAAACGAGCCAGTTGTTCGCCAAGAAGCACTCTCTCCCCCACCTGAACCACGTCACTTTGCCTCGCCTCGGGGCCACACAAGTTATCCTGAAGACGCTGTGTGCCCAGCAGGAGAACGGCAGCGTGGGCTGCGAGACTGGAACCCCCAACAAGACGGGTAAATAAAATGCTTTTTATTTGGCACTCATGATTACTAAATCCATTCACAATAATGTTTGTGGGATCTTTAGCGTTTGTTATGATCAGGACTTTGTTAAATGAGCTTGGGATGTATTTGTGTGCTATTTATCAATCTAGATTGTTTTAGTCTCAGTTGATAAGTGTTGGAAATATCAACCATTGAGATGTCTGACTTTTCTTTTAACTATGATGAAACTATGGAACAATAATGTTTTTTCAGAAATTAGCCCCCAGTTACTCAACAAACTCCACATAAAGATTTGTTCTGTGAGCAGTTTTTTTCTTTAAACGGTTTTATTTCAACGTATCACAGCGCAGCAGGAAGCATGAATCTACTCATGGAGGATGCGCACGCTCCCTTGTCGGCTGCTGTAGTTCAGAGAAGAAAGGAAATACATTTTGAAATAAAAGAAATGTAGCCGCTTTTAGCACCACAAGCCAATTTCCAGCTTGTTCGATTATAGTCGGGGAAGAGCAGACACCCCTAAGGCTGATATCTCCAACACTCAGCACCACACACCAAAACAATCAAATGTATGAAGAGCATTACAAAAAAAACTGTGTGTACCGTCCCTTTCTAGGTTTGTTTTATGGTCATTTTATGCCTTAAATGGAAAGTTGTAAGTAAAAGCTCTTTTCCACTTTAATAGCATTGTCGGCCCCGTTATCCCCAACGCCACCAGGGTGCCCCTCTTCCCTCAGCACTGACCTTCAGTCATGTTTTCTAGGCTTTTAAAAGGCTATAAATAAATTCCATGCTTTCTAAAGACAGCATTTCCATAGACATCTTCTTAAGTGGTTACCCCTGAAATGACTCCTTTTTGGTTTTTAGTCCCCTGGGTCACATCACATCTGTAACAAAAAAGTATAAATAAACTGCAGGCCACACAGTCCGGAGGTGGAGCTGCTGCACTCTTTGCTGTGTGGGCATCTTTTTTTAAACTTATAACAAACAGCCATTGATAAGAAATGTTAAATGGATTTTGAGCATATTATATTGGACTTGTGTGGATTTAAAGGGGACCTATCATGCTAAATGCACTTTTTGATGTCTTTTATACACACATATGTGTCCCCGGTGTGTCAGGGAACTCACAAAGTGTCAGAAAACAAAACTCTCTTTTCCTCCATACCCAAATCTCTAAAAACGGGGGTACAACGGAGCTGATCCAGATTTGCGTCCGATATGACGTAATATCAGAAACGTTGCCATCAGAAACAATGCCCGACTGTTTTGGACGTAATATGGTCTTTGTTTACATTAGCAAGCATCGCTAACACTCAGAGCTAACCTGTACTGGAGAGAGTATGTGTAAGAAGTAGGGCTGCAACTAACGATTATTTTGGTAGTCGACTAATCGGTCGATTATTTTTTCGATTAGTCGACTAATCTAACGATTATTTCTGTCACACCCTCCATCTCTGCTTCCTGTGGGCACGGCTCCTTTTCCGGGCTCCAGTGCATGTTTTACCTCAAGTCTGCACACCTGTGAATGTCACCCTGTTGTCCAGTCCCTCTGCCTTAACATAACATGATCCCATAGAAAATTAAAATAATGACTCATGAAACATTTGAATTTGAACTTGTTTAATCAAATGTATTTGAATAACATAAATACAAAAAAATCATAATGAAAACAAAATAAATAATACAAATTAAAGTGCAAGTTTGAAAGTAAAGATGTGCAAATAATGTAAACGTTACTCAAAGTAGCAGCCTCTGCCCCAGCACCGCGGTTCTGTTGGGGCTGTTAACCTGGTCCAGGAGGGTGACGTGGAATCCAAACACCTTTGCTTTGAACTACATAGAAAGAGAACAAAACATCAAGCTGTATTAATTATCATCAGAATTTGTAGGCTATAGTATCAGTTTATCTTAGATGGTGTACTGCCTAATGCCATTAACGTTAAACCATGGGAAAGCTAGTTGACTGGCTAGGCTAGACAGCTCACGTTAGCACCGAGTGTCGTGTTTTTGCAGACTGACTAGCGAAGTAAGATTGTGACACTGCCACATAGAGTATATGTGTATATAGTACATGAAATAGATAAAGATATAATCAAATGAACATATGAATTGGAATTGTTAAATGCGCTTCGTCTAAAACAACGAATTAAGGACTTAAAACGAATTGAACTGACTACCATGTTGAATTGATGTATTAATGCTATTATTGAAAGTCTGAAAATCATTATAAATACGAATTCAATCGCATTTTATTCTTGTCATTTCGCAGACCCTTGTTAATTATTATTTTAAGTTTGGAATTAATTACAGCGTCCATAAAGCTCTAGTGTGCTCTACTACGCTGTAAGCTTGGCGCTGTTTAGCAGCTCGTTGGTGGACACGCAGCCTCAACATAACTGAAATAGCGTTTGCTTAGCAAGCATTAACCATGAGACGTTCTGTTTTCCAACATGTAAGCTAACGTAAACATGACAATACTATGGCTAACTAGCTCAAACTTACCCATGATCCAAAGTAGCAGTCATCACGGTTCCAGGGTGCTTGCATTTTAAATGCTCGTGCATCGCTGTAGTGCTGCCGTGGAATGCCAATTCCCCTTTACAAATTCTGCATTTCACTGACTTCTTTGGCTTGTCGTCTGTGAAATACACCCACACTTTCGAAACTCTCGGTCTCGCTTTTTTGAGCTCTTCATCACCCTCATTCTCTCTCCTTTCCGCCATCGTTCGTATTCTGTCTTCTTTGTTGTTAGTACAGAATGCAGTCATGGCAGACAATGGAGAGTATACTGCCCCCAGCACTTCCTGTAGTGCATTGCAGTTACAAATGAACATTTGCGCGGTTTTGAATTAACGTTACTGGCTCTCTGATTGTTTTTATACGACGCGTCGACACTAAAATTCCGCGTCGACGAATTTTTATGATCGACGTCGTCGATTATGTCGACCAATCGTTGCAGCCCTAGTAAGAAGCAGGATATAAAAAAAGGAACTCACATAGACATGTTTTTATATATTTGTATATATCGGACACATTATATATCCCTAAAATTAGCATAATAGGAGACCTTTACTGCTATTCCTGGGGAAGTCTAGCAGATGTTTTTTATTCCTTTACCTTTGCTCTCTAAACACTGTACTGCAGCGCTTGATCAGATGAGATCTTATGTTGCTCAGAAGGCCAAGGATGGAGCATACTTTGAACATGAAGCATTAAATCATCACTGTCCTCTGGGGGTCCTGGTTTCAATGAGATGGAGAGGAGAGGGGTGACATAATTCACTTCAAGGTCCCTGAAACCACAGCGGTGAATTGCAGGAGAGTCATTTTTCTGTCTAGAGACCAGTCCTAAATACGGCCAGGAAGAACATTTAAATCTTTTTAGAGGGAAATCCTCAACACTTGGTTTTATTTGCACATTTCTAAAGACATCATCTTCACTGGTCGGCAATAAATAAATCCTTGTTGGTTTTTCCTTCCCCCTTGTCACATTGGTTCTTAAATAAGACAAAACTGCCTACTGACTTTGACAAGAACACTTCTGCCTCTATGTCCAAGTATTTTTCTTTATATGGACGGAAATCTAGAAATCATACCGTTTCTGTTTGTCAGCAAAGTAGCTGATGCATTTTCTGAGAAAGGTCTTCCGCTGAGGAGAAAAAACAGTTTGAGAGGGTAATTTTTTCAGCTGTACTTAATTTTAATTGCATTTTCTGCAGCTTAAACCCCAATGCCAGCAGTCATAACTTTTAGAAATGTTTTCCAGGCAGCTGTTAAAGGGCTGTAAATAAATGCCATCATTTCTAAAAATTACATTTCTATAGACTTCATCTTAAGTGGTCAGTCATTGATGCATACTTTTTGGTTTCTCATTCCCCTGGGTCACATCGCGTCTTCAAATGAGACAAAACTGCCTGCTGAGTTGGATAACACTTGGTTTTACATGACATTACATGACATTGCATTTAGCTGACCCTTTTATCCAAAGCGACTTACAATAAGTGCATTCGACCAAGAAGATACAAACTTGAAGAAAACAGAATCATATAAGTAACATCAGGTTTCATAGAGCCAAAACATTTTAAGTGCTACTCAACTAGCTTTAGATAAGCCAGTCCTTTATTAATATATAAGTGCTTTGTTAGTCATTTTATTGCTCGAGGTGGAGTCGAAAGAGATGAGTTTTTAGTCTGTGCCGGAAGATGTGTAGGCTTTCTGCTGTCCTGATGTCAATGGGGAGCTCATTCCACCATGTTGGAGCCAGGATAGCAAACCGTCTGCAAGTCTGCTACTTTCTCAATGTCTACATCTTTAAATGGATGCAGATCTAGATTTTCTTACCATAATCTTTGTTGGCAATGGAGGTTATCATTTTTTTTGAGAAAGGTATTTTCCATTAATTGGGAGAAATTGCAGTTTTTCCAACACAAATGCTACTGGTCAGCAATACTGAAGATAGGTGGGATTTTCTTTTCGCTGTACCTTATTTTAATCAGATTTTCTGCACCTTAAACCCCAATGCTTTTACGCCACAAATACTCATGGTCAAGCAATACGCTGGATATGTCACATAAAAACGACGGTATAATAAGATTGTTTTTATTTTAACTAAACACCCAACAAAACAAAAATGATTTATCCTACTTCTGACACGCACTATCTTTCTCTCTAAACGTCCAAGGCCTTTCATGTGCAGTAGCTCATAGCCCTCTGATGCAGAATGACTTGAATGCTGTTTTGTGGCTGCGTATGAACTCCTGATGGATTCAGCGCACTCAGGACGGCCAGCTAGCAGACAGTAAGGACATATCCGCTGAATTTTACAACAAGTGTATTGGATTAAAACGGCTGACTCCACCTTTTTAACTAAGTGAAATTATCCAGATAACACAGTAAACCCGCTTCTTGGAACCGTCCCCAGTGAAAAAGCACAGCGTTAAAACGGACATAAACACACAGATGCAATGAGTCCCTCATGTCCGAGCTCACTCTGTTTACCCAGCGGACTCTCCTGGCTCGGGTTCAAAATCAATTTTAAGGGCGTGCTGCGTTAATAGTAATTTGGAGAGACTTTTGGGCCAGCATTATTGAGAAAGTGGCTTTAGCTAACGCAGCTCTGTGTCCGACAGCCTCAGCACTAACAGCATGAGGCTGTGTGTTGGTCCCTCTGCAGGACAGTCTGTCAGGAGCATCTCTTAATCAGCCATCGTTACATTTCAGGAAAGACGAGCACCGCTTCATTTATGTGCTAAAATATGCTGTATGTGCAAGATTTTGTTTTGCCAATTAAGCAGAAATCCTTTACAAAGTCAACAAACACTGACGACAGCAGTAGTTTTGTTTATAACCTCTGGCAGGAATGGGATTTTAAAAACATTTTAGACATGCCAATCCTTGACACGTCACATTTGATTTCCCCCTGCTTTTGTTTCAGTCCATGTCCCACTTCTTTCTTTATCTCCCTGTGTCCTCTCCTTTGTTCCAGCAGCAGGATGAGGGGAGGCTGGTTGCTGCAGTAGGGCTTGTCCTTCCATTTGAATCTAGCTAATGGCATTAAAACCTAGGGCAAGAAAACACACCCCCCCACAAGAACGCTATGTCCTGTGTGTGTGTGTGTGTGTCTGGCTGGCTGATCAAAGACACAGCTCTGTCTCCCTCTGACCCTCCCTGATGCTCTGCAGCGCTGCCCAGAGCTTGCTGACTCACTCACAGACAAATGGGCCACTGGGAGGAAATAGGATTTGATGTAAATGTGTGTGCCGCTGTGTATCAGCCATGCAATGTCAACCGGTCTAAATACACTGCTTGGCACGGATACAAAACACACGGGTCACCAGTGTGGCTCACAGCCTGCAGAAAGGCTCTTTGTGCAGCTATATGATAAGGCTATAAAACCATGTGTGTAGTTGGCAGGTATGCAAAGTTCACAGTTGTGAGTCATTAAGGGTGGGAATGCAGCGCCGTAACACAGGTAAATGTGTATGATAGCACCGACCAATCAGAGGCAATTTTAGTCGGTGGGTGGATTTCAAGTGTTGTAATTGGCCTGCAGAGTGGCCTGATAGAGAGCCAGAGATCTGCCAGTGTGCTTCCTTCCTCTAACTGTTTGCAGAAGGGCAGGGCGTCTCTGATGTCACTTTAAATTACCACGGCTCCTGTTATTACAGTATTGTTTGTCACAGCAGCGATACCTTGGCTCGGCGCCCCTGTTCTCTGGCGGGCCGCTCGTGGGAGACGATGGCCGGCTTTCAGCACACTTGGACAAATATCTAGATCCAATTACCCACACTGGTGTTAGCCAGTCTCCTCAATACCCAGGCTGCCTATCAAATCTCTCTAATTTTGGTATAAATTAACCAGCAGCCTGTGCCTCAGCGTTTTCCCTTCCAGTATAAGTTAGTTAGTTTGATAAGATAAGATACGATAAGATATACGTTATTAATCCCGAATTGGGAACTGTTTTCAGTTGTTTGTTTGTTTAGATCCCCACTTGCTTTTGCAGCTTTTCTTCCAACACAGTTTACGTGGTGACTATATAGAAATATGCATTTACATTACTCTTAACAAAACACAACCATCACACATAGTTATGCAATGCTACTCTACATAAAACATAAAGAATTGCCATAATTTACGTAATAAAAATACATAATAAAGACTGGTTTCAGCTGACTAACATAAATATCACTTTACATAGAAGGCCCTTTAAAACCCTCACACACTATAGGAGATTATAAACAATTAAAGTGTTTTCAAAAATGCTTTCGCAGCGATTTAGATTTTTTTTTTAATTTGGCAGTGATTTCCATTCTTGACTTGCTCTGTATGTTACTGTACGTTGAACTGATGTAATTTTCACTTGTGGTAAAGTAAAACAAGCTTTAGGAGCAGAGGTGTCATTCATTGGCTTCTGCCCTCACTTTTCATGTAGCTGTTTAGCTTTACCATGAGCTAAACACACTTCCAAAAAAGGTTGAGGACTAGTTGAGGCATTTGGTTTCTTGTACAGAAGCAATAAAGAAACAGTGAAACAGGGTTGGACAAGAAAATCCAATCGTAGTGATCAAAAATCCGAAAAGAGATAATATATAGCACGGGAAAACACAACATTGAAGCCCCATGAGAAGTATAATACTGTAATGAATCTAGTAGATACACACATCCAATATCCATATTGTCATAAAGCAGTCCGGCTGATTGATTTGCAACAGGTACAATACACAAGAGTAATGAAAGGCATGGCTGCCACAGTACAAACGGCTGTAAATCTAAAAAGGCAGACAAAGGGGATTGTTTTGTGCTTCATATTGCTACTTTGCCTAACCCTTTATTCAAATTATTCCAAATAACTAGCATTCACATGACATGTTCTTGTTCACTGTGGGTGGCATTGTCTCTTTGGATTGGACTCTAACTGATGAGGTGATTTAGGCTGGAGCCACACGAGAACGGTAACGCAAACGAACCGAAATCGTTACCAAAAAAGTATTCCATCCACACGCAATAGGCACCAGAAACGTGTCCTTCCACACGAGACCGCTCTAACCGCTGGAGACGCTGTAGTACATATGCCGGGCCTGTAAGTGGCGCTGTACTTCCGCCACAAAATACACCAAAAGCAGCGAAGAAGACTTCCGAGCATGGTTTCCATGGTTGCCCTTCTGTTTATTCTCCGCGGTGGATTTAGCAGCAGAGGTGGGGAGAGGCAGGGCTCTTTTTCTCCGTCAGCAGCAGCTGATCTCTGATCTCTCTCTCCTGTCCGATTAGACTTCACTCGCGTTTATGTCCATATCGATCAGATCTAGCTAGTTCTAGCTAATGATATGACTGCCTGAGTGTCAAAGGACACCTAAACAATAAGCGACATTTTGACCGGAGAATTTTAGATTTCTGCTAACGGAAACTCTGCTGTGCGGGGGGGTCTGCTTGAGGCATCTGCTGGGTGCACTGTCCTGCGAGATACCGGGACCTGGCTCGAAACACTCGGAAAACTGTTGTTGTTGTTGGCGAAACACATCAGCAATGTGAGCAGGAGAGGCGGGGCTATTGCGTCATCGTTATCGAAAATTATCGTATAGGGTGTAGACACGTGCCGTTTGGCCCCCCAGAGCGTTTCGTCCGCAGATCTACCCACCTTGGGACCCGTTATCGTTATCTGCGTTTCCCTGTCGGCCTCGTGTGGCCGAACCGTCTATATCAGCGGTTTTCAAAGTGTGAGGCGCGCCTCCCCTGGGGGGCGCCAGAGAGCTTCAGGGGAGGCGCAGCGTGAGACAAAAAATAACGAGAAAAAGATGAGTTAAAGGGGACCTATCATGCAAAATGCACTTTTGTACGTCTTTCATACATGAATATGTGTCCCCGGTGTGTCAGGGAACTCACCAAGTGTCAGAAAACACAACCCTCTCTCTTTTCCTCCGTACCCAAATCTCTAAAAACGGGGCTGCAACGGAGCTGATACAGACTGATACAGATTTGAAATTGTTCTGACGTCAGAAACGGGGAGCTCCGCCTATATGGGCAACTCTCCACCTATCAGGAGGAGACAGCCACGGCCATTGCCGCTCGAAAGCGCTGGAGACGCTGTAGTACATATGCCAGGCCTGTAGGTGGCGCTGTAGTCTGCCACAAAAGCAGCGAAGAAGACTTCTCACAGAATCAGCCCTTGCAAAACGGGGCTAAAAAAGAGCAAATAGAGCGAAATGAGGCATGGCTAAAATGCATGATCTGTTTGGTATTTTGAAAGAAAAACTTCACAGACATGTTTTATATGGTATGGCCCTACAATATATTATTCAAATATAGCATGATAGGTCCACTTTAAGTGACACTTGCCCACTTTTGGCTGTCTGTGGAGACCGAGTTCCCCCACCTCGCCAAAAAGGCTGTAAAAGTGCTCATTCCCTTTACCTACACCTACCTGTGTGAGTGCGGGTTTTCCGCATTGACTTTGATCAAAAGCAAGTGCCGGTCAAGGCTGCAGCCAGAGTATGATCTGCGTTTATTCCTGTGTGCATCAAAGACGCAGACTCATTGTTCCCACTAAAGTAGGGGTGAGTGTAATAAGGGGGAAAAGTTGACATTCAGTGTGTTGCCGGGAGCATATAAGGATGTATCCACGATGTTGAAAATGTTAAAAAAATATGTGTTGAGAACACGGCGTGCAAAAATATACGGGTCGTGCTGCAGCTAGATTTGCCTGTCCTCTGTAAGAAGGTGTCGGCGACTGACATGCAAGGAAGAACGGCTGTCCACAGGCTGTTCCAACTTTAACAACTTTATTAACTTCCAGGGTAGTGAATTGAACATGCAATTGTAATTGGGTGTGTGGTATATTTTCATGCACACACACGCATGTTCCACTACACACAAACTGAACAACACTCAATTGTCCGATCGCTACCAGTGTCTTTGTGATCTTGTTATAACAACAAGTGCACGTTACTGATGCAATATGGTTGAGACCATTCGGGCTTATTCTAGAGGGGTGCAAGGAATAGTCCAAGTAGTGGGGGAGTTTTATACAATATGTTTAAAACATAAAGATAAAAAGGTTTTAAAAAGTTATTGTTTAATGTTTTAAGGAGGTGACGCTACTCAGCCAATCAAATCGGTGCAGTCAGTGAGTCAGCACGATAGATTCAAGCACACACACAGAGACGAGACAAGAGAGAGAAACAGTCGGAGTAATTTCAAATGGCGGAAGGTAGACAGCGAAAACAGAGCATTTAATGACATTTTCTCTTACTGGACCTCTTTGAAATGCAATTGAATACCCCTGCATTATACCAACAACAACAATAATAATAGCAATAATAATTGGGAGGGGGGGCACGGGGGTTCTTATGTTCTCTGAGGGGAGGCTCACCTTCCACACTTTGAAAACCCCTGGTCTATATGATAGAGAACTGTAGCGGATACGACCGTTACCGTTCTCGTGTGGCTCCGGCCTTAGACTCACAGGCATGAACAGAGTGTACCTGAAATCAAAGGAACTCTGTATCTCTGTCGCACTCTTTCAGTCATTCACGTTTTTCTGAATCTTATCAGTGTGAAGATATCTAAATTAGGACTGTTAGAAACTTCGGTAACACTTTATATTAAGGTACACAAATTAACCATCAACTAGTTGTTAATTAACATGCATATTAGCAGTATATTGGCTCTTTATTAGTCATTATAAAACACTTATTAATGCCTTATTCTACATGACAATATTCTACAAGTAATAAGCCAAGTTGAGAGTTTTTCCTCAATAACCCTCTAATTAGTGCTTATTTGTTGCAAGTAAGGAAGTTTTTGTACACGAGTTTTGGTCTTAATATGCTCTGCTCAATATGGGCCTAATAAGGCCACAAGAATAGTAATTCTCCCATAATAACACTTAACAAATATGATCTATTCTTATGTAACAAGATATGAAACTATAAGTGTTAATTGTGTCTAAATAACTCAAAATTTGGTATTTATATCTTAAGAACATGTTCTCTATTTTAAAGTGAAGTCTTGTTCATAACCAGTAAGCTAGTATTTTGACTCTAATTAGGTATTTATATCTAAAAACATGTTCCCTATTTTAAAGTGAAGTCTTGTTCATAACCAATAAGCTAGTAGTTTGACTCTAATTGACCTGAACAGGTTCCCTATTCTAAAGTTGCCTCCTCTTCACACTTTGTAAATACATTATAGCACACAACTACTGAAATTAACCTCAACAGTACATGAACAAACTAGGCACACGTTGAAATATCTGTTTTATTAATGAACCACTAGAGAGGTTCAGACATATACCAAAACATGTAAAGTTCTACAAGGTTTCTACTTTTTTTTTTTAACTTTTATAAAAACAGATTTTTAACAGAGTTCATGTATTTATTTGTGATCATACTGTGTGACCTGCTTGTATGTACTCACACAATAGGTGTACTGTTCTCTCTATGTGTTGTACTGTCTCAGTGTGAACATAGATTAAACAGCCAGCCAAACTCTTTTGAGAGTCAGGTCTAAGATGTGTTTAGATTAGCTCTAATGCTAATTGCGAGGAGAAGCGTGTAGCTTTTGTCCAATTTGGGTTTAAACCGTTTTGTGGAAGTGGATCAGCTCTTGTTTTCTCTCATCACTCCTTAAAGTCACACACATAGAGAACCGCAGTGACGCGTCCTAAAACCCGGAAGTAAACTTCTTCCGGTTCCATCGTCAAAAAACAATGCAATTTCTCCATAGGGTTTTGGAAAATAGCTCCAAATAAGGTCTGTGGTTGAAACACATTTAAGAGAGGGATCACGTTTTGTTCAGCCAGATAATCTCCACATATCTACGCTACTTTTATAATTTTCGAATCATAAATCTAGTCGCCAGAAGCAAAATGCTAACGTTATGCTATAAAGGAACTACAAGCTAGAACGGCAGGGTCGCACTACTCAACGTCACGCCAACTTAAGATCGCCTCAACTGACTATAAATGATGATGGTCAGATAAAGATATAGATACTAAAGATACTAAAGATACCACAGATACTTAAGATAGGCATATACTCTCTTTCAAGCAGAACACAGGGGGAAAGAAATTTAGCGGGAGTGTTTACGTAATCGGCGTAATGACGTACAACGGCCTCGACCATTTCTGTAGTCCACTAATGCCACTTGTTAACAACCATCGTTTTTCCGACACGTAAACTCTTCAGAAATCACCAGCGGGGTCACTGCTGATGGATTTAATGTGGTAGAACAAAACGTGATCTATCTCTTAATTTTGTGTCAAACACAGACCTTATTTTGAGCTATTTTCCAAAACCCTATGGAGAAATTGCATTGCTTTTTGACGAAGGAACCGGAAGTGGTAAAAATGCTAACTTACTTCCGGGTTTTAGGACGCGTCACTGCGGTTCTCTATAGACATAATATCAAATATATTTGCATCCTTACTGTCAAAGCCACAGTACAACACACACACACACACACACACACACACACACACACACACACACACACACACACAGTAATGTTTGAGTCCTGTTATGTCTGATGTACTTCAGTCCTGCATTAAATAACAGGCTCGAGGATGTAGAGAAATGACATCTCCCTTCTGTTTTCCTTTTTATATGGGATTTTACAGCAGTAGTTCGCAGTCATCTCTAGTCAGATACCGTTACAGGACCTCATCATTTAACTATTTCATTATAGAAAACAAACAAATAAAATGGGATGTTTTTCATTTTACATTTAAAAGAAAAAAAACACATTTAAACAAAAACAAGGACGTTCTGTGGAAAAACACATTTCATTTCACTTCTCCGAAATGTAATTTCCTGAAGCCTCACGCAGGAGGTGATACTTTCTATTACAAAGATTTCAAATATATTATGGTACCGGTTCTCTATAGATACGTTGTCTGGCTTAAGCCTTTTCTTAGTCATTTCTTTTATAGCCGTTTCTGTCAGTGAATCCAATAAGTATTTAGATTGAATATTTGTGGACATTGAATGTAGAAGTCTTTATGTTTCACTTGATTTGTGGAGACATGCCAGAGAGCTGACCGTGCATAATGTACATAAATACTCTCACACATGTAGCCTTGCAGCTGACAGATATCTATCACATGTTTAGCATCCCCCCTCCCATCTGTCAACCTTCACGTCCTGTCTCACTTCTCTTCCTCCTGTCGGTCTTACCTGCCATGAATGGAGGGTCCGCTAGTCTTTATTTTACAGTTTTTTGTTGTAATGTAAAGGAAACAATTCAGAGAATGCCATCACTTTCCTATAATGCTGCATTTAGAAGTTCTATTATGCTTTTGGGGTTTTTATCCTCTTTCCTGTATTGTGAAGGAATTTCTCTCTCAGTTTCTTTACCTGAAAATAATAAAATGGGAAAGACAATACTTATAACATCACGATATCCAAAATCTAAGACCATATGTATCACAATATCAATATTATATGGATATATTGCCCAGGTTATATGAAAGATTCGCTTTTTAGCTGAAAATGTGTCTTTTACTGTGACCCATTATTTTTAGCTGATCTGGATGACCATTAAAGTGTCTTTGAATCTCTTCCTCCTGTTTTTCCTTAACCTAAGAGCCTTGTTCATAATGGGCTTTCGCTATGTGGAGTATTAAGTATGCCTTACCTAAAAAACGGAGAAAACCTGAGCATGTTTTTCGCCTAGATCCCTACCTTTCAGTTGTGTCCTAACTTCCTTATTTGTGTTTCTTCTCCAATAGGTAATAAACGTAAAGGCCTGCAGTGGGTAGTAGACGTGACCATAGCTTACCCCAAAGCGAGACCCATGGACATCCAGACCTGGATCTTTGGCTACAGACCTCCTACAATCACACATGTACACTACAGGTAAGAATACAAGTTATTCACTACATCCTACTACTACTGGTTTATTCTCATGAGAGGGAAACACCAGCACCATTTTTACTATGCAAAGGTTTCCTGCTGCCCACATGCAAATGAAGTGCGGCACATTACATCATGGAATAAGTGAAACCTAAGGTAGGTAGTCTTGTGACATTAAGAATGTATTCATTTATTTCACTTTGAGCAGTTTATATTGCAAAAGAAAACCTAAGGACAAAAGCAGTTTTATTTCTTCCGTCTTCCACATATTTCCTTACTTTCATTACAACTTCCAAATGTACAAAGACAATTAAGTCTTGGGAGGGCTTGAGAGAAAATAGGATAAGAATGAATTATGTTTGCTATGTAAAACAATATGACAGGTTCATTCATTTGATACCTGCACACAACACAACGTTGAAGACAAACAGAAGAGGTAGTCATGTCTTCTGTACTGAAGATGTATACTCCTGTATTCTGGGGGAAAGTAACAAGTGCCTTTTGAGCACTTTTTTTACAAGTGGCTGTTAAAATGCCAAACAAATATTCATCTGGACGCCTTCCCTGAAAATGTCCTGAAAGTCATGTGGAAAATTGTAGAGCAGATCAGGGTTTATTAAGCTTTTGAGTGCTCTGTGAATCTCTGCAAAGGAAGGCCTTATCACTGGAAACTCCCGAAAGATATGCCAGTGATTGCTTCCTGAAACCCACACTGTCTCCAACATTCGGTAATAGGGAGTAGACTTTAGATTAGTATATTTATACCAGGTCATTATGGCTAGTGAACTCTGTGACAGTGATACAACGGTTGCCCTTTGCTCCTGTCCCTCCAGATATTTATCTTTAAGAATGTACTATTTATTGCCGTCAAATGAGAAATCAATATACCAGATAGACAGGTCACAGGTTTGTAATAGAGAAGTCAGTCACTTGGGTTTGGTATACAGACTTTGGGACTGTTCCTGTGACTCACTGCAGCAGCGTTTGAGGAGGGAAGGCTTAAAGTTCATCCACCCACTGATCACACAAGTTCACTTTGCATTCCTACAGTAGTGAGTCAGCAGGACACTCCTGACATTAAAGGGTCGACCTTAAGTAGAGCCATGGATCTGTGTTTGTTCTGTCAGAGGATCCTCGTTTTGACTCAATCCTGCTACGATACATTTAAAAACATTGTAGCAACATTTAGAGCTGAAATAATTGGTTGTTTAAAAGATTGACAGAAAATAATCATGCAATGATTTTGATAATTGATTTTTATTTTTCCTTTAGTCTTTTTTCAGTCGGCCAACGTGAGGATTGCAAATTTCTCATATTTGGTTATATAAAGCTATATATGTTTTGGTTTGTTTGCAAAAGTGGAAATGAATGGCCATTTTACAGAGAAAGGAATTCATTTAAGAAGAAAATGATAAGAAGATTAAGCATTTTATTTGTTTTAAGCCAGTGTTTGACAATCTTTATTTAATATATGTTTGTGTGTGTGCCAGATCAAACACGGAAAGTAGTTAAAGTTGCTAATAACGGATTCTTTCAAATGACATACTTGTGTCTATATTCCTGTATTCTGCAGCTAAGAATACCCCTGTTATTATGCAAAGAAAATGCATTTGGCCCCTCCATATTGTCCCGCCGTCACTGCCCTCTGTTGCTAATCCACCCACTCTGGGGTATGATGAAGGTGGGCCAGGATTACATTTATCTAGTCTCTTTCCAAGATGAAGGTGGCCCTCTCTGTATTGTCTTGTCGCGGTACAATCATAAGGGACGTATCCAGACGTAAGCCGCAGTGATCAGGTACAAGTCATCTTGACTTTTGGTTGTGTTTTGCCCCTGAACAACCTCCTCACAAAACTTAATGTGTGTGTTCACCTCTGTGGGCAGGCAATGAAAGGGTAAAGTGAAACCTGATTTATGAAGCCTTGCTCTCTGGCTCCTCTCTGGGGGCTTCTCCGCCCACTTCTGCAAAAGCTAAGGATTCATTAAGTCTGTAATTAGATGGGCAGCGGATGCACCGCTGAGACCCTTTAATCAGCCATCGACACGATCGGATCCCCTCGCCTGGTCAGCAGCTCTGCAGGCTGGGGACACACAGCGAGTCCCCCCCCCCCTCCCCCGACAGAGAGGAAGAAAAGCTGTTCCTGTTCCAAGCGTGAAGACGAGGCTGATCAGACAGCAGTTAGGCCCATGCTGGTGCAGGTGCAGCGTCAACAAGAGGATTAAGATCAGGGGAACTCTGCTGGAGAATGTGCAATGTGATGCACTTTGGAAATGCAGATAGGAGAAGAGGTTAGACAAGTTTTGCCCCAAGCATCACAAGAACCATTACTACAGAGACACTCGCAGAGCACATACATTTTGAAGACCAACAGTCCTTTTTGGCAATGTTAACGGAAGTGGAAAACAGTTTTTTCCCCGTAATCAGAGTCGCTCCTTAATCAAATCTGTACTTCCTTGGCCCATGCGTCACCTTTCCACCAAGTTTCAGGGAAATCATGCTAGCACTTTTTTTCTAATCCTGCTGACAAAAACAAAACAAAACTGAAAACATAATAACTGAATTTAATACTAAAGGCCCTGACACACCAGGCCGAAATCGGCCGTTTTCGTTAGTCGGACGACGAAGCGTGCCCTATCGCCCAAACTCAATTTGGTGTCTCCCGCACCGTCGGCCGTGACACGCCTTATTTGGCCTTTCATAGCTGTTGAATCGGCCATGCGTCAGCCACAGGCAGTCGGCCAAAGAAATCACTCTGATTGGCTGTTCAGCTAGCGAATCAGTGCATGAGAAGCGAGACGGAAGTGAGGGACGTAAACAAACGATTTAAGGAAGGCACACACACAGACGGCTATTCATTTTCATCTCATCGGTCCAATGGCTGATAGCTCCAGTACCGCACGAAACATGTTTTCGATGGACGAGAGTGAAAATGGAACGCACACGCTATCTTTTGTTTGTTTATATCACGCAGTCTGTTCTTCTTCTCTGTGTTCCGGTTGTTGCCTCTTTTGAATGACGAATACACACTACCGCCGCCTGCTGGTAAGGAGAGTTATTGCCACTCACGCATGCGCAGTTCGTACGTGCTCGGCTGAAGTCTTTGCGGTGTGTTCCAGTGCGACACATGGCCAAGACGCAGGAGAACGCGGCGACGCAACAGTCGGGGTCGGCGAGTTCTCTGGTGACTGCTTGGTGTGTCAGGGCCTTTAGACAAGTTAATGAATTTCGACCACTCCCTAAGGGAGTACAAATCTGTCTTTCTTTTGCTTCAGCAGACATTGTCTTTATCTTTGTCTTTTTTAACAACAAAATATACAAGAAAGAGATTTAATTTGGACAGGCGAGGTCAGGGATTTAGAGCTTTCAGGGGGGGTCGGTGATTTCTACAAATAGGTCCCTTCACCAGAACAGCAGGTTGTTGTGAGCTGCATTAGATGGTGTGATTCTGTTTGATCGTGTGCAAATTGAACCAAATGAATTCCAATATTGGGGTCAAGATGTATTTCCCGAATGTGATAAAGTCATTTCAAAGTGAGGTATATTTGGAGTCAGAAATCAAACTAAAAACCCACCCAGTGAAAGAAATGTGAAAAGTACTCCGATATTTATCATCAAAGTTATGTTAGTTTGCATCAGGGATCTTATGGAAAACATGGTTCCTGTTGGCCGGGACGCATCCAGAAAATAAGTTATTGTTATGATGTCCGTGCTGAGCTAAGAATGGGCATCATAATCACGTTCAATGATGTGTCCTCTCCTCTTCTGATCAAATGGGGGATTCCCTCTCTATTTGTGTTTTAAAGTATATCATACCTCGGGGTCCCCTTAGATTGTTCTTAGACTATTATAATAACCTCAGAGTTGATGGTGTTATCAGAAAACATGCAGAGAGGAGAATCCTCTGGCCTCACAGGCAGAGTAGGAGCGGTGAGAATCAGCCGTTTGCTCATATCAGTGATTCAGCATGTTGAATCTGCAGCAGACCTGAGGCTGGAGCTCCAAGACTGGCTTTTCAGCTTTCAGGAAGAGGACCGTTTCTAAGGATTCACTTTAGCATGAAAATGGTTAGCTAGTTTGGGATTTGTAGAGGGAAAGTAGGATGTGCTTCAACATGAGAGCCTCAGTTTAAGTTTTAACGAAGAGACATACCGGTACTCTCATTTGTTTATTTTTGCTTTCATCACAATGGAAACTTGATTTGTGTCGGAGCGCCAGCACTCTAAGTCGATATACTGCCACTTTACTTCATGGGGTTATATTATATATTATAATTTTTATTTTATAATTTTTACTTAAATTATTATGTTTATATGATACATACTTTATTTTTCTTTTAATATTTTTAGTCCAACTTTTCATGGTTCTATAAATATTAGATTTTATTTACCTTTTTTTTAGAATCTTTTTTAATTTATCTGAAATGGAACAACTGCCATGGAATCCAATTCCCCAGGACAAATAAACTGATGCTGATTTATTCTGATCAGCTTCATCTTAAAACAATCTAATTTAGTTTTGTATTTTGCTTGTTTTTTTGGGGGGATTTGGCTGGCCTTTTGCTATTCTTTTTTTTAGTTTAAATATATAATATGTATATATATTATATATAATATAGATATGGGACAAGTCATCTCCTCTCTTGCAGGCCCTGAGCGTACGTGTACATTAGCTGTTAGCTGGACGTCACATGTAGTCTAGTGGTGTGTTCAAGTCCAACAGAAGACATGGAGCGTTTGTGCCATGGCCCTAAATCCTGCGTCCTCAGCCTGGCAGATTTTATGTGAGCTGACCTTGATAATAAACGTCGCCCTCCTCCCGTGTTATCATTTTACGGGTCTGTATAGATTACTACTGCGCGTGAGCCACAGATCTAAAACATTCAGCTGACAATTAAGTCATATTGTAGATGAATCCACATACAGCACTTTTTTTTTTTTACCTCCCTTTTTTCTCTCTCTGCCTCCTACCCCTCAGCCTCCCTCTCTCTCGCTGTGTCTCTTGCCCTCTCCCCATATAATCTCAGTCTTCCAGATTGCAGCATCATAAGCCCTCTGAATGGCAGATGGAGAGTCTGGTGGGTGTACAGAGGCCGGGTGAGGGCAGTAGTGGGAGTCGAATACGTTTTTTTTTCTTCTTTTAAATGCACCGTCTCCTCTCTTTTTTTGTGCTGCTGTGTGCGTTTTCTGAAAGCTGCTGTTTGAACATTTCTGAAAGGTGACATGATTTATGGCGTCTGCGTGGTCATCACATGGAGAGCTGCACACCTGGCTCTCTCTCAGACACTGAGGCACATTTTCTTTCTCCCAAAGCATTATTTAGAAGGTTGTAGTTACTGGGTGTAAATCAGAACCTGCATTTCCTACTGTTCCTTCTTTTATTTACTAATGTTGTTTAATGAGGTTCGTTCAACGCCTAAACCAGGATCAATATCTCGTACACTCTTGTTTTACCTGCGAGTTTAATGAGTACCTTTGTGGTTAGAGGAAGTGTCTCGGGATTATTAATGAGTAGGGTTTATTTATTTTTTACTAGGGTCTTCAGAGGACAATTGTTGACTTAGAAACACCTACACTAACAGAGGTCACCCCCACCCATAAAACAAGAGAGTGTCTTCAAGTCCTAATGGCCTAATTTCACTGAAGTAAAAGCCTTAAGAGATCAATTTATATTACAAATGATTAACTTAGTATTATTATCATCTTAGTCTAACTTTTCTGTAAGAAATCTAATTTACAAGACTCAATTCCAGGCCAAAATGATTTGATGGGAAGAGTGTTGATCTCCTGATGTTTTGTATGAAAAATGTCTAAAAATGTACTTCAGAAGACATACTTCTGAGTGCAACAAGAAGTAATCGTACCTGAAAACCCAAGTGTGGTACTATTCTTTCTGGATATGAAACTATTATTAAAAGTAGGAAAATAAGGAATATTTGTATACCTGTATTTAAATCATTACATATTGGTTCTTTTGTTGCGTACAGTTTGTATTTGGGACGGAGTGTCCTACTTTACACTTAATCTGACCTCAAACGTGCTCCCTCGTAAAAATAAACTGCATGGTGTTGTAACATCAGAGACTCAATAAACTGGGTTAGGGTCACAGAGTCCATCTCCACCTGACGGAGGTTTATGGCCTCTCACATCGGACCGCTGCACTGATAAGAGGTGGATGCTCCAATGGAGGACAAAAGCACGTGTTTGCTGGTGACTCGAGTTTAGATCCTTAACAGAGTTTAATCAAAGTTTGATTTATCTTGACCAAGGAAAAATAAAGTTCTTCACGCTGACTTTTGACGTTTCAACCATGTAACTGTTTTGGTGATGGGTATCTATTATCATTAGCATGTCATGCAACAGTTTTATTTTGCATTTTTATACTTAGATGTCATGAAGAAATACCTGATTATAAGTATTTTTGTTTAAAGGCTCCAACTCCACCTTAAACATCATAAAAAGCAACAAAAACTTGAGCAATTAATGAGCAGACATCTAACGTCCCTTAACTTTTCTCTGATTGCTGATAAAAGTTTGCCATTTAGCAAGCAAGAGCCCATCACAGTGGTTTCGTTATGCAACACAAAATTAAATGAATACAAGGAAATCACCAGAGTATTCTTTCTTTAATTGTTGTTGCTGCTGGTCAAACTGACCCTCACACCACAGGAGGACTTTGAGAAAGACCTTAAAGGCAGCAGTTTGGGATTGGGAGCTTTTTTGCACTTAGATGAGGACTCTTATCTTAACTAGAAAAAGACGGAGAGCAGCACAGGAGACTTTTTTTTTCTCCCCAAGCCACACTAGCCGTAATCTCAATATTCACCTTTTGCACCACTGTGCTCGATAACAGACCTCCCAGGACACCTCTTTGTTCCTAAAGAGAGATGTAGGGCCGTAGAGAGTCCCCTAACAATGACTGGTGGCTACTCTCCAAAGAGGCTTGTTCAGTGGACAGACTTTTCCTGCAAGAGTCCACATTTAATTGGCTTCCCAGCCCATTCAAAGGGGTACAAATATCGCAGGAGAAGAGATTTACAGAAGTTAAATGGCTAAAGGGTTTATAACCTAAATGTGTCTATTCTTGTGATAATAAACACGTGGACAATGTTTGTCATATAATCCAGAAAAAACAACCGCAAATGGCAGCAAGGATGTTCATCATCAGTTGGATGAAAGCAATGGTGTTAGTAACTTAGTACATTTACTCAAGTAGTGTATTGATTCATTTTGATGTACTTTACTTGAGTATATCCATTTTTTTAAATGAAATTTTCTTCCAACCCATTACAATTCAGAGGTTAACAGTGTACTTTTACTTCACTACACTGATGTTTAACATTTGGTTACTTAATTAAGCGGCATACAAAGTAATTAAAACTAGCTGCACCTTTACCAGCTTTGATAACACATATCATCATATATATTATTCTGAAATGGGCCAATCTGCATAATGAGTACTTTTACTTTTTGAACTTTAAGTATATTTTTATGCTAATACTTTTGTACTTTTACTTGAGTAACATTTGATTGCAGGACTTTAACTTGTAACAGAGTATTCTACAACTGGTACTTTACTTAAATACAAGATCAGACCTCTGGACGTATCTCTGATGTTTAGGCGTATGGACAGAGGAAGCTGCAGCTGTCTGTCTGTCTGAGCGCCAGAGTGTCGGGTTAACATGCAGGCTGCTGCCAAGTGGGTGAGGGTGGAAATGAGAGCGTTGCCGTGGCACCATGCCAACACATCACCACCACTACCATCTCTACTGTAACGTGCCACTGCATCTCCTGGCACAACACATACCTCCATACTCTTGTTTCTTTTTACTCAGCATAATATAAAGTTTCATTTTGTTACACTACTGTCAACAAAATCCCAGCATGTCTTTGAGGTAACTACACACCGATCGATCAAAGCCCGTTTGATTTCTATGTGCTGAAACTGGACCGCTGATGTTTCGTTACAACCTGTTACACGTCAGCACCTTAAAGCACCAGCTCTCCAAGGTATCCACACATGCTGAAAAATGTACTACTCAGCGTAAAAAGTATTTTAAGTGTTCTTTAAGTAATAAAGTATCTGCTGCTTCAATGTAAAGCTAAACTTCTACCTCTTCTCAAAGGTGATTTAGCAGAGAAAGTTGCATGATACTGAAATACATAAGCTTAACGTTAACAGCTGTAATGTCACAGCAAAAGCTATTGAATTCAAAAGAAATTGGCAACATTTAAAAATAAAAAGCAATGATTGTTTCAGTGTTTCAAAATACCAAGCCAGGCAGCTGCTTAAATGTGAGGTGATTTCAGGGCAGGAAATGAACCCTGTCAACTTCAAGATGCTGTTGATTTTTGGCTGTGTGAAGTTACATGTCATGTGATATTTGTTCTCCAAACAAACCTGGCTGATAACCAATGATACAGGAAGATACTGCATGCTATCTCAGCCAGAGTTCCCGTTAGCCGGTAATTACCGGACTATGACCGGTAAAATATGCTGAAGACCGGCAAATCTAAATCTCTCCGGTCAAAATGTCCGTTCAAAAATAATTTCCCCTTAGCGCAATACCGCATCACTTATGTGACAGACAAGAATAGTCAATTCTAATGTCTAACACTTAATGTGGAGAAAGAGATGTCCTGTATGGGTTGATTGTGCGTTGATCTGTTGGTAATGCCTTGGGGTTCCGGTGGGCATGTAAACAAATGCATAATGCTGCGCTATACTTTGTGGCCTCACCCGGTTGCATAGCGACGCTTATTGTTTAGGTGTCTTTTAATAAGCAGGTAGTCATATCATTAACTAGAACTAGCTAGATCTGATCGATATGGACATAAACGCGAGTGAAGTCTAATCTGACGGGAGAGAGTGATCAGCTGCTGCTGACGAGTCGACACGCAGCTCTGCATGATCACCTGCAGCGGTGAGCGGAGAAAAACACACTATTCAGGTTAGAATATCACACGTAGCTATTTTAATCACATCTCAAACTACCTAAACTAGTTATAGATATGTTTAGTTTTACTGTTGGGTCACTCATTACTGTATCCGCGAGCTGCATGATACTGGCGGGCTGTCAGGAGAAGGAGAGAGCGCTCCGTTTATTATTCCCGTGATATTATAAGTTACTGTACACGTTTGAATAATGTAGTTAATCTACTATAATTAGTTTGTTTAATATCGAATCACATCAATTTGTTTTAAAGCTCAATAAATAACAAAGAAGACCTTTGACCGGCACTTTTCTAATTTTGTCCGGAAGATTTAAACTTTAACGGACATTTTGGCAAAAAAATATTCTAACGGGAACTCTGATTCTCAGCATGTCTATATGCTGTAGACCCAAACGTGCAGCGCCTCCTCCAACCTCAGCTGGAAACCAAAGATCCTGATTCCTCCATGAATATTTCAGCTGCATGAAAGCGTTGTGGCCTCCACCTGCTCCCCGAGTCACTAAATGCTTCTGATAAGTGACTGAAGTCCGGCAGGATTACACAGCTATCGGTTTACATTTAAGAGTCGAGGACAGGGCCCCTGGCAGGCGTCCTCTCTGCAGCAGGTGTGAAGCGCTCTGTTGGCTTGCATGGGTTAGATTTAATCATTCACACATTCACTATTTAATGACCACAACACCGCCGTCACCAATCACTTCTCAAGAAAAATGCACCGTTACAAGTGAAGTTGTATGCGTAAGATTGAGAGAGGAATGTACTGTACGCTCTGAGGGGGACAAAAACGAAATGTATTTTATCAACCTGAGAAAAGACCAACCTAAATAATCAATACCAATGTAAGTGTACACTATATTTAGAATATTTTCAAGCATTTTCCTTGCCGTCAGACATCCATTTAAACAAATAAACTGATGAAGTTAACTATGCTCTTTTCAACATCATCATATCGTCTTTTTCGATAGCTGAAATAAAGAACACAACACGCCAAATCTACGATTAAATCCACCAAACGCCATTGAAGAAAATTGTATTTTACCTCAGAGAAAACGGAGGTTGTTTGTCCGCCGCCACCTCAGTTGGTTAGTTTATTTGCCTTTGCTGTCTGACGTCAAATAATATATTCTGTAATAATCTATTTCTCTAAACTCTATACTGACTTTGCTTTAATAAGTCTTAAAACCCCACTTTAAAAAAAACTATCCCTTTTAATGGGAACTTCAGCCAATAAGAAATGAGCATTCATCGCCACAGCAGTTACAGGAAAACAGCTTTATGTTCTTGTGGTACTTGATTTCACTGTCTACATAGTATTCTATCAGTCTTATGAGGAGGGGGCATTGATTTGACTGTTATTCTCAGCCTTATTCTGAATGTATCAGTGCTAGTGACTAAAGGTAACATCATAGACACCTGATATCGGCTGAGGCTGTAGGTGAATCATTGTGAAATCAATCTCTTTATCCTAAAATCAACAGGTCAGGTGGCCACAGCAGCTTACCTCCATTTGAAAGAAGCCACTACAAACCTTTTACAGACAGTGGTGGATTTTAGTCAGTGGGCGATGGTGGGGAAGTCCATAGGGACTTGGCTTGGCAACTGGAAGGTCACCAGTTCAAGTCCCGGAAAGACCAAGTGCTACCGAGGTGTCCCTGAGCAAGGCACCGTTCCCTACACTGCTCCCCGGGCGCCGTACATAATGGCAGCCCACTGCTCCTAACACCAGTATGGGTCAAATGCATAGAAACCGTTTCGTTACATAGTACCTTACTACGTAATGACAATAAGTTGAATCTTTTTTATGTTGGATTTAACAGGAGTTTATGATGCTGCAAGGGACATAAAAGTTTCTCCACTGAAACAGGACCTTGTTGTGCCTCGCCACAGAGCGACGCCCACACAGTGAACTGCCGGATAATGAGTAGATAGTCCGTGGATAAATGTACCAAACAAACACAAGTCACTGCTGAACCCTCAGCTCCTGCCCTTATTTTATGTTCAACTTCTAAATATACTACGTTATGTCATAACATTACATTTGTCATGTGGACACCACGTTTGGAAATGTTTTTGATTGAACATTTGATTACATGTATCAGCACAGCAATCAACTCTTTTTACATTATGAATGGACATTTTCTGGATGAATCATTTTGTCAGAATTATTATTATAATTCTTCAGAGCCAGCCTTGATGAATTTTTGTGTTGCTTCATTGACAATCTGTCCAAGAGTCCATAATTAAATAAGACAAAATAAAATAAAAAAATCCTAACATTTCAGGAAAGATTGTTGGGCAGTTTTCCGAAAAAGTGACATGATGAACATTTAATTGATTTAGTCGCTCATTATTTCTGAAATCAGACAGTTCTGCATGATTTTAGGCTGCTAATTATCAGAATAAAAGCACTTTCAAAAATCACATATTTCACAATTTATCCAGACTCAAGCAACACTTCAAAACAATCACCCCTGTTGGAGAACTCCTGACTATTTCCTATTTTTAAAAACCTATTTTAACTCAGGGTATTATGGCTTTGAAGTCATGTTTTCTCACCCACAACAGAGGGGACAAAGAGGGGGTGTCTTTGTCCTTAAACTGGATTTAAACCACAAGACATCCTCCTGACAGTGCTGCTGTCTTTTCCTTAAATAGCCTTTTTAGTACATTGATGCCTTCAGGAAATCAATACCGTATCACTTATTACTTCCCTCTCACAGAAGCTCTCCTCGTACGCACATGTGTACTTCTAAGAAGGACAATACCCAGTCAGGAATATTGAGCAAATGTTAAGTGCAGGAAACGCTGGTCTGAGGGAGGAGACGGTAACCTCTGTCTGAAGGTGAGCAGAGCGTTTTCAGCGCAGCCTGCTGGGGACCCCTTCAGGTTACACTCCTCACCAGCACTCTTTTCACAGCGGCCCTGCACTGCTTATCACAACCTTTAAAGAAAAAAGGTGTTTGTTATGTGTGGCAGGAGGTGGTCTGAGAATTAAAGGAGCTAGTGGAGATTGACAACTAGATGTTAGTCTGGCTAATGAATAAAGATGAAACAATTAGTCAGTTTTGACATTAAATAGATTGGCAGCGAAGGTTTTAAGTCAAGATTTCTCTGACAGCACAGAAACATTTATACCTTTGTTAAGGGTGAAGAAACAGCGAGTTACAGACGTGTGAACTTAATCCATGATTTACTACCAAATGTTGATGTGATTATATTCTTTATCAGGGTATACCAAATAAACAGAACCACATAATCATCCTACTTTAGCAGTTATGCGTTTGGTTTGAAAGGCTTTTTGTAAATATTCTTAGCGGTCTTACCAATAAAGTGTCTTGTATTGTTTTAATAGTTGATAAACAAGATCAGTCATGCTTTCTTTTCACATTTTGACTTGTTAAGCCAACATTTTCAAACAAAAATGTTCTGTCCCCTTTGCAAATAAAAATAAAAAGTAAGAATTCACCATGGGCAGTTTTACTGTTTGCTGAAATTCTTTGGTTTATCTAAAAACTTAACAGTATAATATCTATATATTTAAATAATCATTACTCACAGCCAACTAATCCCTCCCTGTCCCCCACACAGATGAAAGAGTTTTCCATGGTTCCAATCTAATAGTGCTGCCTCTCTAAGTCTTGGTGGCAACATTGATTTTTACTTTTTCATTGTCTCCTCCCACACACTTGTTACCAAAGCATTTTGTGGAGCTCCAGGACGTGTGTGTCTCCTGTCAGGCTCCCCTCAGCACTCCTGTCTCTCTCTCTTATGAGGCGGCCGGTTAATGAATCCCCAAAACAAGCTGCAGCTACAGCAGCACACACACTGTAATAGACTCCGGTCGACAGACGTCTGCGCTCAGGGACCACAGCTTCCACGATCAATGCAGAGCGTTTGTGCTGAGAGAGACTTCAGTGATCCTTTTCTGAGTTTGATCTCACCCCCTGTCTGCCTGTCTCCCTTCTCCTGCAGGATGTACCCAATAAAAGAGGTTCCTGTGGAGGCAGAGGCCCTGACTGACTGGCTGTATCAGAGGTTTGTGGAGAAGGAAGAGCTGCTGAACCACTTCTACGCCAAAGGTCTGTTTCTCCGTCCTTCAGTATAAACATATATGAAATATACTAGATATATACTGCAGCTGTGGCGCACATGTTTTTCAAAAGCGTATTTTATGAACACATATTTGTCCGAGCTGTACTCCTCTGAGTGGGCGTTTCCCTTAGCAACGTTTGACTGACAGTTGAGGGCCACTGTTGCTAGGAGACAGACTGTCAACTTCCGTGATACAGCACTGGCATCATATTATGCCTCCTACTTACACCATTAGGAATTTAGAAACCCTCATTTACAACATTTAGCAGGATCCATCCATTTGACACTACTTTGTACTCAACTCCGCTTGTTGTAGGTGGTTAAGTGGAAGCTCTAACAGATGTAATTACACATTTAAAGGCTTCTTTTTTTTGTTTTCTAATCATAGGGATACTTTGCCTGTACCCTAACCTGTGGTTTTGAATGAGGGTTATTGAAACAAATAGGATTCCCTTCATGCATGCTGATTATTACTACCCAAAATATGGAAAACAATGTTTCTTGTCACATTTTCTTGTATGCATGTGTTGACTGCAAATGATGAGTCAGTCAAACTCACTGGACAAGTAGTCCTGAAATCTTAGTCCTCAATACCTGGCATGTTCACATCATATTGTTGAGCTAAAATAAATTAAAGGGGCCCTATTGTGATATTTTTTGGGGTGTTCCATTTCCAGTAGTGTGTTGTATAAGTTTCTGTGCTTGGAAATGGTATGCAAAAAGTTCCATGATGATTTCAGTTTGACCCAAAAATCACAACATCTTGGATTAAATCTTCTGAAAAATAAAAAGGAGCACAAAAGTGACTGGTCTGTATTTCTGGCCTCCACAGGATCATTCCCCCCTCAAGACGGACAGAAGGAGGTGGCGTCCCGGCCGATGATCCTCGACCCCATGTGGCTGTGCGTTGTCCAGTCGATTGCGTTCGCCTCGGGCTACGCGTGGTACAGCGTCCTCCAGTACCTCTACTGCTGTTTATTTTGAGCGCGCTGATGAGGCAAGAGTCTTTATTGGACCACTGGAAGAGCCTCAGGATCAGTTGGTGTGTGGCCCAGCGTCACACTTGCCCCCTACGATGGATGAATGTACATTTACAACAGTGGAGAGACTTAATAGCAAAACAAAAAAAACATATGAGGAACACACAGAAAACAAATACAATAAGGAACTGGTCACAGGCATAGTTAACTTGCACACAAACCTAAAACCACACACTCGCTCCAACGGCCTAGCAGAATAATCTCTCGCACTCGTCACGACTCACATTTTGATGTTTACACGTCCTCATACATGTAGACGCTCACACTGACATAACTTTGTATTGGAAGTGAACGAAAAATGAGGCTCAGGACTCCTCCGGAGGACGCTCTGGAACGAACTCTCTCTTCCCCTCTAGGCTTTAGCCGTTGTAGTTTTACAGAGTATAAAGTATGTGTGTGTGTGTGTGTGTGTGTGTGTGTGTGTGTGTGTGTGTGTGTGTGTGTGTGTGTGTGTGTGTGTGTGTGTGTGTGTGTGTGTGTGTGTGTGTGTGTGTGTGTGTGTGTGTGTGTGTGTGTGTGTGTGTGTGTGTGTGTGTGTGTGTGTGTGTGATTGGATGTATGTGACTAGAAGCATAATGTCTGCCCTTAATCTTCTTCCTGGCGAGAGTTGATGAAGCCCACTGGACCTCTCTTTCAGCCCGCTGACACCTTCCAGAGCGAGCGGCTGTGGACGCTGAGGCTGCCGCTCCTCTGGCTTCATTGCACTAAGGATCCATACTGCCCTAACTGCTCCCTGTCCCAGGAAATGTTCCTGCGTGGTAGCTGTCAATGTTTTTAATTTTCTTTTTGTTTTCTTCCCCTAACCTGCATAACTCCAAAAAACGACGGCCATTGTATTTTGTTGTTGATGTCTTTTTGTTGACTTTTTGTTTTCCTGTTTGTCGCCTGTCTATCGAGGCAGTATTGTGAGAAAAGGGGGATAATGTTTACACTGGCAGCCCTGCTGAGAGCCTAAGTGGAAACGGCGGCTATGATGCGGCGCTTGTTTTAGGGATGGTTTCTGTGTCAGGCGTTAAAGGGAGGAAGAGGAGACAGTGCCGTAGTGCTCATTTTATTGCAAAGCAGAAAAAAAAGGTTGGCACGCAGGGCAAGAAATTGCAGTCTGATCAACTAAAAAGTAACTCCCTCTTTGTGGATTCCCTTCTGCTTTCCAACATGCATACACACACATGCACACACAGCCATGTGCAGCTACACACAGCAGAGTATCCTTGAAGGATCATCTCAGCGAGCCAGACTGAGAAGGCAGAGACTCTTATCCCCCCCCCCATTGGACTACATAGTTTTACAAATATTTAAGCCATATGCTTAGTGTCGTCGGGTGGGGAAAAGACATGGGGAAAAAATATGATTTTTATAGAAAGCTACCCTAATGTTCAGCATTCTAAAATTGAGATTTTGGCTTACAGAACAATAGGTGTCATTACTGTAAATTTACAGCATAACCTGCCTAAGTGAGTGTGTGTGGTTGTCTTTTCCCCCCCTCTTTTGATATATATGATTCATGTCGTGTTGCTCTGTGACGTCAGAGTGCGGCGGCGATTTCACCACGAGTGGTCGAATTAGATTTCATTTTAAATTACATGAAACTGTCGTCCTCATGTCATGGTATGTTTAAATCTTGTACATAACAAAGGTGAGGAAGAGTTTTAATTGTTGGAAATCACGGCAGCGTTTCTTTCTCTCTTTTGGTCCGTGATTATTTCAGAGAATTTTTGTTTAAAATATCATGAATGTTTTTTAAAAAAAAAAGAAAGCGAGGATTTTCCCTTCACTTCTCAGTGTTAACCTTTTTTCTTTGTTTTTCTTTAATTTTAAATGTTTTGACCTGGAAGTTGTTGTGTGCTTCAGACATTAGAGCTACTGTACGTCCGTGTGCTGGCTGACACAACGTTTGCACAGCGACACATGGGCCCACGTTCAAATTTGTACCATTGTACATTTCAAATCAGGATTTAGTGGGAAAACCTCGACTATCAAGCCTTACCTGATGTCCAGGTAGACCACAATCCCAGATAATGCTGTTTCCTCAAACTCCCTTGTGACAAACATTTGTAAAAAAAAAAAGTGACGTCGAGCTATAACTTGGAGTGGAGAAGGGATCACTCTTCACTTGTGAAGGAAACTCTGGCAGGGCCTGCAATGACGCAGCTTTTCTCTCGAATGTACCTGTTTAAAGTTGATTTCATGTATTTGCTTAGCCTGCTTCGATTAGGAAAATGATGGAGGAGCAGCAATTATTGTTGTCATAAACGGATGCATAAATGGTGCATTTTAGTATTTTACTGCCCTCCCTGTGTGCCACTGTTGCTAGAAACTGTGAGTGAAATGCAAAAAAAGGGCTACCTGACCGGGTAGGTAACACGTTTAAATCAGGCTGGTGATGTGATTCATTCGCGGCCCTTTCAGATTCCCCTCCAGTGTGAGAGTGACTTGAAATGAAGCTTCATCCTTTTTCCTTTTTTTTTTCTCCAGCTTTTTATTTTATTTTATTTTTGTATTATCTGACCATGTTTCCAAAGAAGGCAGGGAAATAATGTTTTTCCTTGATGTGGTTTTAGGAAATAAACACAATAGGGATTTAAACAAATTATTCTAGAGCTGTCTGTAATTTACCATTTTGTACTTCTCCTTTAATTCCTAGCTACACAGCCATTTTACAACACAAAAGACTTGTGCTGGAATAAAACATCATAAAGATCCTAACAGTGTAAGGTTTTTCTTTTGACACGTTTTATTCCATATAACATTAACAGTGTTGTATCACAGTAAATGTTAAAGTGTTGTTCCTTTGCTGTTCGGTTCCTCCACAGCCACAGCTTTTCATTTACGAACACCCTGGACCGAAAGAAATAATTAGTTTTGGAGCGTTTTGGGAACTGCTTATTTATCTTTACTGATTAAACATTTAATTATACAAGTATTTCAGACATGTACTTTGCATAATGCTACAGAAAAACTAGAATAAGAATTTGAAAAAATACATTTAACCACATTTGTTTGTATTTAAGAGTCTTAATATATTCCTGAAACTCAAATACAAATCCACTGAAATATGGTCAACTTTTTTAAATTAAAATGTACCATATACAATCAATACATTTACAATCAATTCAATGTTATATTTATTATGATCAAACACATAATGAAAAGTTAACACTCAATGTTGATATAAGTATTTTTGGATATTATTGAAGGGATATATTTTGTCTAAAATGCTAGCTTTATATTTAACAAACGGAGTCGTAGCAATCATCCCATAACTTGAGCTCTGCAAGAAACCAATGAGCATGTTCCTTTAATATCAAACTCTCCAGCGATTGTTCTTGTAGGAATTACAAAGGGTACAAAATAATCTCAAATGTCAACGTTAAAATGTTCTCTTTCAGTTACAAGCTGAGGATGCTTCCAGGTAACTAGAGCCTGTGTTTGCTCCGTCCTGTGCTCGTTGTTTAACTGTAGTGTCGCTCACCAGCTGTTGAAAGTCTGGTTTACATTACAGAGCTCTGATTTCAGACGTGACGCTTGGTGTCTGGGAACTCTCAGCGAAAGACTGCAGAGCTCTCCTGACTGTCACTGCTGCATCCACCACAACGAGATTATCAGCGTTTCCTGTAAGGACCAAGCCCACTGCACATCTGTGTGTGACTTCCTGGAGAAATGATAAATGTGGAGGTGTGGTCAGATATTGGACCAAGGGGGCCGCTCGAGCCATGAGAGAAATAAAAAGGTTTTCATGAAGCAGCATTCAGTAAAGGGAGTGAAAAATACATTATTGTTTGTACTTGAAGTAACAAAAGTGAAGTCCTTCTTTGTACTGTCATTGAGTAATACACCATATAGTATTTGTCATCACCTGCATTAATATGTGAGGAGCGTTTTTGTTGTAGATGTGGAGTTTTTTCATGCTTTGTGTTCATAAAACATAGTCTGTAGAGTACTCACTATAAATGTAGTTAAAGCTAGATAGGGCACATGTTCAAAGGGCCCTATGATGCACATTTTCAGGTTAATTATTGTATTTTGTGTCTCTACTGTGACATGTTTCCATGCTTTAATGTTCAAAAAGGTGTTCATTTGTTCATACTGCCTGTGATGCAGCACCTTATTTCACCCTCTGTCTGAAACCAGAGCCCAGTCTGCTCTGATTGGTTAGCTTGCAGACTCTGTTGTGATTGGTCAACCGTTTAGAGATGTCCCCAACATTGACTATCACGTGGTAGCGCTAGCCAATAGAAGCGTGAGTGTTAGATGTGGGGATTTCAGCTTTTGCAGACCATTTACATGCACAAAAGCCACAACACAACACAGGAAAGGGAAAACCCCAAAAGCATAAAAGGGCCTATTTAACAATGCAACAATAACCTTTGTGTTTCAAGTGTCTTAAAGAAAAGGGGATTTCTGCACACATCCACGTCCTTTTGGATGCTTGCCCGAGTCATTCACGGAATATCCTGGAAAAGTTTCTTTGAGACGGTCAAGTTGCATTACATCAGCCATTTACATTTCAAAAGCATCTGGAGTCATGTGTGGAGGGTCTGCAGGAAGGCCTCACGCTCCGGGCAGCTGAGGGTGAAAAACAGGAGGAAGTGATCTGGAAAATGGGATTACATTTGCACGAAGCTTCACCTACCAAAGGGCCAACAGTCAGGATCCACGGTGGCTGTTGCTCAGCGTGGTGCACAGATCCAGAAGCAGTAACATCACCATGCACTGAGGCTCCTCAGTACAGCTCCTCCTGAGGTCACCCACATTACACAGACAAATTAGTCTCCAGAGGGACTTTTGTGTCCGCTGCAGAGGCTCCAATGTTCCTGCACGGACACCTGCAATGAACTATTTCACGGGCAGCGCTCTCCAAGGTCTTCAGTATCACGCTTTGAGGCCTGCTTCCTCGTGAAAGCAGTGGTGAATGGTGGAGGCAGCGTCCCTCGAGTCAGCAGGCACTAAAACATCCAGCTGTGGAGAGAAGGAGCTGAATGTCACTGCAGCAGCCGCCGGTGTGTCTCCTGATGACAGGATGACGGAGGGAAGGACCCTCAGTGTTGTTAGGATCAAATGCTCCTCATGCAAATACATATTGTGTCAACAATTCCCATATGTCATTATTGTGTGTCCCAGGACAGCAACAGTGAATTATGATGTAAAGGGTAACTTTAATATAAATGCAGGAAAGTAGATTATTGAGATGCAAAACATACAAATAAGTATATTTGTCCCAAATGGGGTCTCGCTGATAAATTCAATTTCGTTCTATGAGTTTTCTGCCTCCACCCCATTACAATGGAGGTGAACAGAATTTGGTGTGTGGTGCTCAAAGCATTGCATTTTTACCAGAATCAAAGTCGGTCTGGAATATGGAAAAACTGCTGGCCTCATTTTCATGAAACTTGGTGGAATGGTAAAGCATAGGCCGAGGAAGAACCCATTATATTTGTCAGCAGATCTGAATCATAGGGCAGTATTGGTGCAGCCCCCCTTGGTGCACTTGTTTACAAAAAATGGGGAGAAACCGCGATGGACTGCCATAGGGTGCCTTTAAGATGAAGAAACGCAAAGCATTGCCATATAGGCTACCCTTATTTTTTGTATAGGAAAACTTTCAGCTTGCTTTTTCTGAAAATGCCAACCTTTCCTTTGATATAACTATTATTACCTTAATTCAGTATCACAAAAGTGGTGTCCTAACATACAGACCTGAGGCATATAGGCTACTAAAAGGGAGTCTTTGAATGTGTCCTTGAACACAACACAAATAAGAACCTGGCTGGATTAATATATTGGCATTCTCTGTTTCTGGATAGCAAAGAAAGCATTCTTTGGTAATTAAAAAAACAAATGCCATCTTTAGGTTTCTTATCTTGCATTGTGAAGCCTTTTTGACTTAAACTGCATCCAAAAGAGAAAAGGAGTCAGAGATGGCATGAGCACCATAAGCCTCCTGTATCCCCTCACAGCATCACAGTGACCCCAGCGGGGGTGAGGAGGTTACCCTGTGATGTAGCTGTCTGTCGCTCCCTCTCAACTCCTGGCCTTTAACAGTGACGTGAGAGCGGCCGCCCTCAGGCACCTGACTGTCTCTGTTGTCTTTAGCTGTCAGTTTTCCGCTCTACCCCCCCTCCGACTGTTCCTGGCTGATGTCCAAACTCCTCCAGCTCTTTGTAGGAGTGACCTTTGCAGAGGCAGGCCGACAGACAGCCCGGCTCTGCTCTTGGTTGGTGTCAGTGTGTGGTACTGGCAGCAGAGAGCAGGAAGAGGCTGAGAGGATCATTTGAACACAACTGTTACTGAGGCTTCCCCGCTGAGGGAGATTTTACTGACGGAAAAACTGTGTTTATTTCAGGCACCAATCAGACAACAAAGACCGCCTGTAATAAAAGATAATCTTATATCTTTCATATGTAGGATTAAAGCATCTATAATTGAAGCATGCCAAAACTAAATGAAATGCTGCTTTTTAATTATGTGTCAGGGAATCAGAAATGTAATAAAAATGTGGACGATATACTAGGCCTACAGCCAAAACCAGCTGGATTTAACTTGATCTCAGCGTGTATAACTAAATATGATCCTTATGTATTTGGAACATAGAGATATATTTGATTAACTGTAATCCTTGTGTAACCACGAAAAGTCCAATACCTCAGAGATAAACAATGCAAAGAACAAACAAAGTTATGAATGAATGTCTGGGTGTTAACAAAACTTCTGTAATCTGTCAAAAGACATATTTTATATGTCTAAATAGGCCGCATAAAGAAAATAAACGTAATAGTTGAATTGGGTAGTGGTGTTGAACTAACAATTATTATCAAAATCAAATGAACTGTCATTTTTTGTATAACCCTTCTAGTTTGTAGAATTGTCAACAATGTGTGGGAAGTAGCCTGTCCCACGCACAAGGTTATGTTTTTTAATTGCTTTTAAAAATGTGACACTCAATCTATAACAAATAATAATCATTGGTATAGACTAGACATCTGTTAATATTAATATAACATACATAGGAACATCTTTGATCTGACTGTGAGTTTTTGGCGCCACCCTGCGGAAAGTTGAACATCTCATTTACCCGCTCAACTCTCGCGGGTTTCAGGCGCTTAGCAGCCTCACAACTTGTATCTGCCTTTTGACCAATCAACTGTCACTGTGCGGAGAGAGCAGACCAATCACGATCGAGTATTTGGGCACCGATTTAAACGGCGAGCAAACGCTTCCTGTTTTGTTGACTGCAATACACACGAGTGAAGGACCAAAAGCCAAACATTTGGTGTATTTAATCATCTTTATCGGGAAAAAATACATCACCAACACATGAGTAAAGTCGAAGACTATTTCTAAAGTCGCTGGTTAAACTTTATGTTTACAGCCGAGTATATCCTAACGTTATTGAAAAGTCCGGTAGCTTTTAAACGTTAGATTCGGTTGAAAACGTTAAGATGCCGTCCCGTGTTGAAGACTACGAGTTGCTGTTCACCATAGGAACGGGTTCCTATGGAAAATGCCAGAAAATAAGAAGGAAATCTGATGGGAAAGTGAGTAATCTACAAATGTTTTGTTCACTCCCCTCTTGAAACGTAACTCAGGTAGTTTATCATTAACCTGAACGGAAGTCTGTGTTCAGCCATGACACCGTTTGTTATTGTGTGCAAATGTATTGCAAATGACGTGATGTATTTACCAAAACGAAAAAAGTAAACTCTGGAGAAAGGTCAAACCTGTTTGTCAGCAGGAACATGCACAGGTGTAGTTAATTAAATTAATAAAAAACACTATGGCGGATGCTTCCCAATCAGGTGGTTAAATAATCATCTGGCCATGACCCCATGGATGTTTAATTGAACATTTAAATGTAAAACGTCCATTTACAGCTTGAAATTATATTTTAATATAACACCTTGGGAAATGGAGAACTTAACATTCCAGAAGTAGCTGCTGAAAGGGCAGCAGTGGATTAAAGTAAAACATTTCGAAAGTAACTTTTGAAAACGCAAACAAAACAAACTGATTAAAAGGATAAACTAGTAAACCATAAAACTAAATTCGGTATTCTCAGGGGTTTTGCTGCTACACTTTTTTTGTTTTAATTGACCTGTAACCTATTATCGGTGACTTTTTTAGATATGTATTTTTATACCACTGACTTTCTGACAATGTATCATAAATTAATTTAGTTATTCACATTTTTTTAGTTCTACAAGGATGAAATAATCAAGTTTTGTAGATCCTTGTGTGGAAGGAGCTGGACTATGGCACCATGGGAGAGAGTGAAAAGCAGATGCTGGTGTCAGAGGTGAACCTCCTGAGGGAGCTCAAGCACCCAAACATCGTGAAGTACTATGACCGCATCATAGACCGGATTAATGCCAAGCTGTACATTGTCATGGAGTACTGCGAGGGTGGGGACCTGTCCAGCCTCATCGCCCAATGCATCAAAGTAGGGTGGGTTATACTTTTGTTAATTTTAAAATGTTTATTTTTCTCTCCCTCCACTGTACATCCGCTTCCTGACAGTATGCAGGGGTAACAAAGTGTGTTTTTTACCATTCCAGTCGTTATTTGGAGGAGCAGTTTGTCCTGCGAGTCATGGCACAGCTCATGTTGGCCCTGAAGGAGTGCCACAGACGCAGTGACGGCAGGGCTACAGTCCTTCATCGAGACCTGAAACCAGCCAACATCTTCCTCGACATCAAACAGAATGTGAAGCTCGGAGACTTTGGCCTCGCGAGGATCCTGAACCATGACACCAGTTTTGCAAAGACATTTGTCGGCACACCTTACTACATGTCTCCAGTGAGTTGTTTAAATCAGCTGTGTCTTACCAAATTACCCTTTTCCTTTAAAGACAAATATTGTTAACATTATAACTCGTTGTCGTCTGATCTGCCACCATTTGTCCAAACATTTTCTTCCAGGAACAAATAGACCGGATGTCATACAATGAGAAGTCAGATATATGGTCCCTGGGGTGTTTGCTGTATGAACTCTGTGCATTGTCGTAAGTGTCTTTTTACTCCTCTGCTTGAGCTAATTTCCCAGCAGGTGGTTTGTTTACTGTGACTCTGACATTTCTCCTGGATTCCTTTTGTTTAGCCCTCCATTTACTGCTTACCGTCAAAAAGAACTTGCGGTAAAGATCAGGGAGGGGAAGTTCAGAAGAATCCCGTACCGGTACTCTGAGGAACTCAACAACTTACTGTGCAAAATGCTCAACCTGAAGGTTAGAAATCATTTTGACAGAGAATGTACTTGTGCTACCAGCTAGTCGGGTTGTGTTTTCATGAAGGTAGGATTCAGTAATAATGTTTGTTTATGGTTAGGACTATCTGAGGCCCTCTGTGGAGTCTATTCTCCAGAGCAGCCTGTTGGCCGAGGCGGTTGCTGAGGAGCTGAGGAGGGCACAGGCTCGACTCCAAAGGAGGACGGCAGACTCCGACGGTCCTCCTAACAAAGCGGCTGACCTGACACCCGCCCCCGCCGCAGAGCTCAGACTCCACGAGCAAGCGCTACGCGACCGAGAAAAGGCACTGAAGGAACGTGAGGAGAGGCTGGAGCGTAAGATTATTTTCTACTCTTCTTTGATCCATGCCAGCCCAGTATGACCCTGCTGACCTGCATTTTCTTTTGTGATTTTGTTCCTCTATATCATTGTTTAGGTGTAAATAGTATTGCACTGATATATTTCAATTCATATATTCCTCTCAAGTTTGTGCAAATATGTAATGGTGTCCTATGTCCCTTCATGCAGAAAGAGAGCAGGAGCTTTGTGTCCGTGAGCGACTGTCAAATGAGAAACTCGCAAGGTACACTTTTTTTTTTGTTTTTTTAGGAGTCTGGAAATAAAACAATCAATACATCATTTATTTTATTTTGCTTACCCTACATTGTCATTCTTAACACTTGATTGTTGCTAACTCTTTATTCTGATCTACGGTTACAGAGCAGAGAGTTTACTGAAGAATTGCAACCGCCTGCAGCAGCAGAGGGAGGGCAAAGACATAGGTATGGGGATAAGACAGATACCTCTGCATGTACTGAACCAAGACAACTACTGAACAATGTTTTAATGGGTTCATGCTTCTGTTTGGGATTTGAATGACTGAAATCATATTTATTACTTATTTATTCATGTAAACATTCTTTTTATACACAAATAAAGAATTATTACTCACCCTAACTATGTGAAATCTAGCTGTCATGTTGGATTGCAAAGAATTTTATGAGGGCTGCTTGGTCAAAGTTAATCAGAACCTCCTTACTGTTTGGTCCTAGATTTGGAGAACCTCTCTCCTGGCACAAAGAAAGTCCACTTTGCTGGTGAGAGCAAAGAGAACCAGCGCCTGATGGGCATCCGAGCGGGATGTCCCAGGAGATGATTTTGAGGAGGCTGCATGCGGCCAACCTGCGCGCTCAGACACTGAATGAAGTGGAGAAGACATGCCAGTTCAAGAGCAGGCAGATACTCGGCATCCGCTGATCTCAAAGATACCCCTGTCTGACATGTGACTGTTTTGTTAAAGCCTCTGAAGGCTAGTCGTTGTAACTGGATGTAAATTAAGCTGTATTTATTTGATGATTCAGGAGTGAAGCAAACTGATTTAATCCTCTTTATTGTCATGTGTATGTTAGTGTCAAGAATTTCAGTAAGTTCGATGTGTGGATGTACTCATTTTAAAGATGGTTTATTGTAAATATACTGTATATTCTGTTGAATATAAGTTTCTCTTACAAACTGCTTAGAAATGGGCATAAACAGGGCAAATTGTATCTACAACCAAATGTTAAAACTTCTGTTTAGACAAGTTATAATAGTATATGAAGAGCAATCTGTGAACATTTGAACTATGCAAATTGACTGATTGTGAATTTAAGCTTTTACAATACCAGATTAAGAACTAGTAATTGTAGTTTTAAATTATTACGACACAATAGGTACATTACCCATCCTTAAAGACATTCTCAGTTCCTAAGATGCTCAGTTTGTCATAGTAAAATACATAAACATACATATTGTTTAATAAATGTGTCAAACAAATCACTCAAGCTGGTTACTTGTTCATTTACATACCAATGATATGACAATGACTGCTTCATCAAGACAGATAACTCCCACAAGGGGTCATCAGTTAGCCACTGTGTTGATGGGCTGGTGTCATTAATTACAGGAAACAGCAATAAGCCTTCACACCTGAAAGTCGTTTGGTTCTTGATTAATAGCAGATTAGAGGCGTTTAATTAAAAGGGACATTTGTTATATAATTTGATTTGTACAATAACAGATCACGAGGCTACAGTTGATTACATTAAAAGACAAAAACTATAAGGTTTCCAACTGTGAAATCATAGGTATTATATTGAATGTTAATTGTCCATGTTATGTTGGGTTAAATTCTATTACAGAAAAAAAAAAGTTTTTAAATGGTGCAGGTAGGGGAACATACCCATTCAATTATTAACAGTAAAACAATTATAAAGGGTTATTAAAGGCAGAACAAAGAAATACATATTTGTTAAACCAATAATTTACACATTTCTGTATTTGAAAAGGCTACTATTTTTTTTAAATATGACTTTATAAGCCAACAGCATCTAAACGTATTCATCATGCAAAATGTAAAAAGGATCCTACTCTTGTTTACATACTACAATACGAAACTCAACTTAATGTAGAATGACTGAAATTAATGAAATTAAAACATGCCAAAAATCACTATATATAACTAAAAAAGGATATGACCAATGAAGGTCTTTGACCTAACAATTGCTTTGTCATTCTTTTTAAAGGATTTATTTATGTAAAGGATACTTTAGGTTTTATTCTGTTTTATATATTTTTAAAGACAATTTTTGTATTTGTCTGTGTAAGTGTTTTTTTGTCTCATGCGGTCTTGAATCAGGATGAAAATGTATAATCATTATGAAGTGTAAATTCATCTTGTGAAATTATCGCGAGAGTACGTTTGTGCTTAGCGTTCGTAGCAACGGCTGTTGTCTGGCTTGCTTCCTCCGCCCACTTGCAAGAGTTGCACAATTTGACCAATCAGATTCGAGCATGTGTCCTCTCTACCAATAGGAATTGCCCTGGGCGTGCCCAACTGTGCCGTCGTCCGTGTGGAAAGTTTACCGGCTCGGGTGCAAAGTTTTAGCCGTCTGCAAACGGGAGCTCGTCGGCAAACGTTTCTAGAATATGTTGGTGTCGACTACGGTCTACTCACAAGGTTACTAGACTCGGTTGGATTAATGTGTGCCCGTGGTTGTTCTTATATATACCCTGGTGATGCTGCCGTCGCTGGATAACAGCAGTGTGTGAAGACGCTGTTAGCATCGATCGTATTGTCTCAGGGAGCAAGCTAGCTTACCGTAAATTGTTAGCTTGTGTTGAAAGCTAGCTAGCTGAAAACACTGGGAAACCTTTTTTTTTTTTATTTGACAAAGGACTGCTAGTTAGGGAAAATGGCCTGCGAGCCTAATCGTGTCCGGCTGCTATGCATGCTTTCATTGACTTTTGTTTTTTTCATCGTGGAGGTGGTGGTCAGCCGGATGACCTCCTCTCTGTCGATGCTCTCGGACTCCTTTCATATGTTATCGGACGTCATTGCGCTGATAGTGGCTCTGGTGGCGGTGAGATTCGCCGAAAAAACCCATGCGACCGACAAAAACACCTTCGGGTGGATCCGGGCGGAGGTGATGGGGGCTCTGGTCAACGCCATCTTCCTCACGGCGCTGTGCTTCACCATCGTCCTGGAGGCTGTGGAGCGCTTCACCGAGCCGCATGCCATCGAGAGCCCCTTGGTGGTCGCCGGGGTCGGTGCCGGGGGGCTGCTGATCAACCTGCTCGGCCTCTGCTTGTTCCACGGACACGCAGGCAGCGGACACGGACACTCCCATGGAGGCCACTCTCATGGAAATAAGAACAAGAGGGGTAAAAACAGCCAGTGCGAAAATTCTGGGAATGGGTCTTCAGGAGAGGAGACTAACAACTTGGTGGGAAATCACAATAGCCAAGGGGACGTGAGACCTCAAAATGGTGAGTATAAACTGTTGAAGCTGTATTCATTGTGTTTTTAGATTTGTTTTTGTTGCATTATTTATAATTATTTATTATAAATTGTGCAATGTCACAGAGTGCATGTCAGCATAAAAAGTCCTAACCGTGTGAGTTCAGCCTCATTGTGTCCCACATGACAGCATGTGCCAGACTTTGTCTCCATTATTAGCAGATTGCACAACAGTACAAACATATATCTCCAGTGTTCCCCGGGGACAGCCTGTCTGAGTGACTAATCCTCATTGTTTCATCTATAGCCGTAGCATTGAGACAAATGTGTTTGTTATCAGATATGTATTGGAGGGTCATTTAATCCATGGAAACGTGGCCAGCTTCAGTGACAGAAACAGGCAAAGCATCAGGTTTCAGGCTTTGTTTGAATGACCATCCTCAGATGGCTTATAGACATTTCTAGAAACTGCTGTCAGATTCAACCAAGTAACTTCCGGTTTTTGAACACGTTTTAACTTGTAAAAGTGTCTCATATTTCCAAATTCCTTCAGCTCTCATGCATTATTCTTACCTCCCGCAATTTCTCATAAACAGCAAGTGGAGTCATTAATTGTGATGAAGCTACAAGAATATGTTATAAACCCCTCATCATTTGGTCTGCTAGTGGTGGTCAGCTAAGAGGTTTGTGTCTGCGTGTTGACAATAAAGGAACAGACAGCAATTTGAGTTTGCGGCTGTGCTTCCTCCTCGTCCACCGAAGGGTTAAACCCATACAGAAGGACATTTCTCCCTCCACACTGTTAGGCCTGCCAGTTTCAACAATACCCCCCACCCCCTCCATACACTGATGGCTGTTACTGGGTAATACATCTGTGTAACTGTGGAGCCGACTGCCCAAGCAACACCATTAGCTGTTGATAAATGACCGGGCAGTGTCCGGGATGGAAGAGAGCAGCCATTACTCAGGTGCAATTCCCTCCGAGTTGTATACGCTACCACCAGCCTGCAATGACTAATTACATTTGCTTGATGTGAGTGTTCACATGCTGGGAGTTTTCTTGCATATAATCCTGCTCATGTTTGTGGACCTGAGCAGTTATAGCACCAGCTCAGTGATCTGTTGTCTTCCACAATGAAAGCTTGAGCAGGGGGAAAAACACTAATATGTCAAATGATCAGACAGAATGTCTGAGAAAATTGCCCTGGGTCCTCCTCCTCCTGACTTTGAATTGAGCAGCTCCAACACGTGTCAACTGATAACAGTGCAGGCTGACATCTGGCTGCTTTGATTCAAGTCTCAAATGGGTTTGTGCTTTGCCCCAAATGACATAACTGAGCAATTGAGTAACTGGCTGCCACTGATAGAATCTTCTTGGAATCCCCTTATTGCTGGCTAATTTGTTACAGCTTTTTTTTGTCAACAGAATTATCTTTTTGTTGTTTGTCCTGTTTCTTACAGTCAAAATTATATTTTTGTTACAACTTCTTCATTTTTGAAATTGTATTAGTATATCAGTGTCGTAATCCAGGTAATTATTCAAAGTTAACTTCAAGTTCCAGTAAACTAAACTAACCATTGTTTTTTTTATCTTTAGAAATCAGCTGTAAAGACAGCACAGATGTGCAGATGAATGGCAATCCCCACTTTGAGGACATGGACCATGATCTAGATACGTCGCAGCTCAACATGCGTGGGGTCTTCCTGCATGTGTTGGGTGACGCCCTCGGCTCTGTCATTGTGGTGGTCACTGCTATAATATTCACCTTCGTGTGGCAGCCCTGTATAGAAGGCGAGACATGTATGAACCCCTGTATCAACAGCCACTCCACGGACCACCAGCACGTCAACCACACGCTGGTCGACCTGCTGGAGGGTCCCACTATGTCGGCCATGAAGTTTGCCGGCCCCTGCTGGGTCCTCTACCTGGATCCCACCCTCTGCATCATCATGGTGTGCATCCTGCTGTATACTACCTACCCACTGCTCAAAGAGTCTGCCCTCATTCTGCTTCAGACCGTGCCCAAGCAGATCAACATGCACCGGCTCAATGAGCGGCTGCTGACTCTGGAGGGCGTCCTGGCCATCCACGAGCTGCACATCTGGCAGCTGGCCGGCAGCCGCATCATCGCCACGGCGCACATCAAGTGCCATGACCCCACTTCCTACATGGAGGTGGCCAAGCGCATCAAGGACTTCTTCCACAACGAGGGAATCCACGCCACCACCATCCAGCCCGAGTTTGTCACGTTCAGCTCGGAGTCTCGAGACTCCCTCTGTGAGCTCTCCTGTCGGACTCAGTGCGCCCCCAAGCTGTGCTGCGGCTCTGCTGACAAAAAAGATATGAAGGCCATCGGCGACGGAAAGGCTGCTGCCGCCTCTGCCCTGGAGGTGATCAGCGAGACCCTCGAGCAGGCTGCAGGCGATCAGGTGCCCCCCCTGTCCGACGCCGAGATTACCGTCACCAGAGAGGTGGAGTCATCTCTGTGAGATGGAGGGGGATAGAGAGAAACAGAGGAGAAGCTGGTAAACCACCACCCTGAAATCATCATGTACGCTGTTATCTTTTTGACCCGTGTCCCTGAAATGAAATCATTTTCTTTAGCTTTTATTCCCTGTCATTACCCTCTGTTACGGCGGAAAAACCCTCCTCTCATCCCTCTGCTGTGGTCGTGCATTTGAGCCGTTTCCTTTCATCTCTCCCCTCTCTGAAAAACCTACTTCCACCCCCTCCCTTCCAGCCTCTCCTCTGCCACTCGGCCGCTCTCTCGTTGCCCTGGCAGTATGGTGGCGATGCATGTTGGGGTTCACTGACCTTATCTCCTCCAGTACGGGAGCGAGGCCTGCATGAGTGTCCCTCATTAGCACCGTGTTGTGATGCGTCATCTCGTCCTATGGTGTTTCTGTGCCAAAGCTTCTCACTGCAGGACTGAAGGGATCTGAGAGACGTCCTCTCGTCTAAAGGACACAAACAACACATGCAAGTCGGAGCACATATCACTAGGTTATGTTATTTAGCCTTTGGACCTGTTTGCAAAGAGTCTACCTATTTTTTTTTTTTTTGCGTAGGCTTTGAGCAGATCCATTTTCTTACCCTCTGGCCCCACATGGAAGAGTATTGTATTGCATAATAATTTAAGTATTTTAAGTTATTAGAAATGATCTATTTCTCTCTGTAGATGCTGTTTGTAATATTTAGTTTGGATGATAGAAACATTTTTTTGCAATTTCTCTGTCTTTACTTTTTTGACAGACCATCTATGCTGTAGTCAGTTTTTCAAATGTGACGTTTTGTAATAATTTTTTGTTTTCTCTGGCCTTGACTCAGTTTTACTCGTGGTCATCATTTGGATACAGAAGCCGTATCATCACCTCTCTCACATTGCCTTTTTAAATACAAAAAACTGCTGTGGGAAAAGCACTAAGTATGGTAGACACAGTGTAACTGAACCTCTTACATTGGTACAGTCACCTAATTAAATGTTCATTCCAAAATTAGATGCCTTGCGAGCCAGTGGGTTGTGTCTGTCGTGAAGAAATTAGCACTGTATGCCATTAATAAACACCCTCCTCTGTATCAGTCTTTATTGGAAAGCTTTCCGATGATGGCTGTTGATTTTCATTTTTAAATCCTCATGAATGTGTTCGCCACCATGTCACAATCCGCGCTGATGCTGAGGGAGCTTTTATATTTCCAGGACGTTCTGCTGTGTTTGCATGACCAAACTGAGACCTGGTGTTCGACCTTCAGGAGCTCCACAGAGAGCTCCAGTTGCTGCTTACCAGTACCTGCTGGTATCCCCAACATTACTCAAAACGTGTAGGAAGTGACTCATCTTAATGCTTGTCTGTCCTCTGCTTTGGATGGCTGAGCAGGCTGTTTTTGCTGAGTTAAAGTCCATATGGTGGCCTTTGAATACCCCCTCATCACCATATATATCATTTGAAAGGTGTTTCAGATCTCCACTCCTGAGTAAATGTGTATGCAATATAGAAATATGTGCTGGGAAATGTATTTTGACGCGTTCCTTCATTTGTAATGTTCGGTCACTTTTATTCTGTGTCTTTTAAAACTTGAGCTCTATGGGCAAATTGAAAACAAGTGTTTTTTTTATTTTAGATATGACACGTCAACTGATGTGTTTTTGATATTCTATATATCTACAGTACCTGTCCAATGTGTCATTGTGAAATAAAAAAAAATATGGCTGTTTGGTACAGTTGATGAACCAACATTTGTTGTTTGCCTTATTTTTCACGCTAACATTTCTGGTCATATTTGTCTAATATCCTTTAAAGAAACAACGTCAAAGGAACAAAAACATTTTCCTAGTCCAGTTTTGGACACTTGCTAAGTACAATTAACTAAGAACTATACTTTTTTTTACAATTTTATGCTACTTTGGTTATGATTATATTTTGTATTAATACAAAATATTTTCAGATAAATGTGGAATCAAACATTTTAGTACCAAAAGTTTAGTTTTGCAGTTTTATAATAGGTTATAATGGGTCTAAAGATTACCAGCTATATAAAAGTTACACACATTAATTCATCAATAATTCTAATTCATTGATACGACATAAACTATACTGAAATGTCTGTATCCGAGTGTCTGGCTGCAGTCTATTTGGTACGGTTTATTGTTAGAGTATTAACGTTTATCTCCCATTCCTTATTTACACTCGAAAACTAGCTTCACAATAATACCGTGCATGTTATAATTTCCCTATTAATATGCCATTTAAATACAGAGGTACTGTGTGATGCCATTTTGTGCATTTTGAGGCAACAATGAGGAACTGAATGAAGTTCTAAAGTCTGAATGACTTGCAGCCACTCTTTCTAATGGTGCTGATCCAAACGTTGATCTTTAGTTGACTTTAGACTATTTTATTACAGGCAAAGTACTTCTTATTCCAAATCAGCTGTTTCATAGTGTCATGTATTTACAACTGATGAATAAATGTAGGCTGTGCATTTCTGTCAATAATTCAGTCCTATCACTTTTTTTGCAATGCAAAACCTGAATTTGAATTCTTGTTATAAAGAAAAGAGGATTGTGGAAATTCTTCATGAAGTGTTTTAGCCCAAATGCACGGGTTTGGAGCTTAACTAATGACCATACAAATGGATATATTATATTTTGATGATACTACTGAGTTGTGAAATAGTTATCAAACAGATGTATTGATAATTTTGCTGTCGTGTTAAACGCGCCCCCATTAACTTCAATTTAACAAGAACTGTTACTTATATTTGAGACTTGCTTTACTGTGGAGGCATGCAAAAAAAGAATATTAAATGGGTTGAGAAATGAATATACAAATGTTAATGTAACAAACAAAAAGGGCAACATTGTCACCAGAGACTTCTGCCATATTTGCAGTGGGAGTCTCTAACCACATGAACAAACAGATTACATGTAAATCTACACTCAGGTTGAGCTGTGAGGCCAACAGGATGTTTGTGGCTTGTGTCTTCTGTCCAGCGACACAACCTCAGACTATCTAAACAGTAATAATGGTTACAAGTTAAAAGTGAGTAATGGAGTGTCATGCTCAAGTCCATAATTACAGCATTTCACGGCTCTTCTGTGCGGTGTAAAGAAACAGAAATTGAAATATGTGTGTGAGTGTCAGAGGGGAGTCTGAGGTGGCTGATGGAGCAGCATCCACCGGCCTGACAGGATTTATGTAAGAGGCCCGGGGGGAATACCAAAGGCAACAAGCACTGGGCTTTACCCAGCATTCCTCAGTGCTGCCGGGCTGCTCTCTCCACCCTCGCTGTCCCTTTTCATGCAGACAGAGGGAGGCTCATGCATGGGGCAGCTCTCTTTTTGTGCTCTTTGTTAGGGTCAGGTGTTCTTTGCACCTTTGCTGCAGCCCCATTGTATGCAGACAGTGAAGTGGGGCTGTATGCAACCACTGCTGACCCCGGGGTGTGTGTTTCTGACCCCTGTCACCTGGAAATAATGTTTAAATGAGGCACATTGCCACACATTGGTTCAGTTTCTATTTACACAATTAGTAAATGGTTAATTTAAGAGGTAATAGACAACTTTTCAACTCTTGAGAATGGGGACGTAATGACACACTGCATTTGTTTTTCACAGTTACCTTGGTTGTCTGCAATTTCTGTACTCTTTGGTATCTGAGGATAGCTAACAATAGCTAACAGGGAAACAAATTTGATATCCTTTTTCTGTTTTGGTTTTAAAATGAATGATGCCCTTCCTTGTTCCGTAAATTGAGCCTTAATTTTGTCCTTAGATTGTACTCAAAGCAGAAGCAAGGCTTGTAGGAAAAAATTCAAAATGCAGAAAGAGTCATTATTCCTAGCTATTACATTTTGAAATCAACATCCATTTCTTACTGATAAGTTGAAGAAATGAACATGTGTGTTACTGTTTTAATGAGTGAACTTTAGAAGTGCCTTTTCCCAATGATTCTGTTACCTTCCCACTGCACCATGCTAGCTGTTGCCCAATGTTTCAAGTCTTTGTGATGTGCTAAGCTAACTTTCTCATTCTCTTTGTAGTCTTATATTTCATGTATAATGACATAATAGTGGTATATATGTTTGCATAATATAGCGCCGCCATAAAGCAAATAAGCATATTTCCCACAATACAAACTATTCCTTTAACAACTCTCCTATCTGGATGAACTTATTGAACTAAACAAAAAAAGTGCTAAGTGTTTTGACAGTTGGTCCGCATTACTGACAATGCTGGATATTTTAGGTTCCTGTGAGCAGACCTTACTGTGTGTGTGTGTGTGTGTGTGTGTGTGTGTGTGTGTGTGTGTGTGTGTGTGTGTGTGTGTGTGTGTGTGTGTGTGTGTGTGTGTGTGTGTGTGTGTGTGTGTGTGTGTGTGAGAGAGAGAGAGAGTGTGGTCACACCAGGCCATCTGTCGCCCTGGCTTTGTCCCTGGGATTTCCAGCAGGGTGAGCAGGACAGGAGGCTGAGTTCAGGGGGGAGAGATTGGGGGGGTGGACGCTGGACTTGGGGGTGAGAGGTCACTCTGCTGCTAAATGGATTCACCTTTGCCAACACAGCGTTTGTACACACAATACCCCAATAGAGGCGTCCTATTGATACGTGACGATTAGCTCGTATGCGACCATCACCAAACTAACCATCGATTTTTCTGGGAAAAAAAGTCATCAAGCAATATTTGAAATAAACTCCAGAGGGCCGTGAGATTTAACAACGCAGTGATGTTTCGTCACTAAAATTAGCTACTGGTATCAGTATGAAATAGAAAGTGATTTTGGTCACAGTGTGTCTTCTGTCCTGTAAAAGGGAAACTGATATTGAAGTGTCTTAATGAGAGTGAATGTAGCCGCAAAAAGTGACCTCTGAGATTTAAGAGAGAATATCATAGATCTTTTATATAAACCGGCTGCGATTTTACTGCTACTTAGGGTCAATTCACTGATGACTACTCCTAAAACATTTCTTCTCCGAAGTGCGTGATACAAATTAAAATGTACATCGAACTTTTTTACATGTAAAGCCAGTCAGCAGCCATTGCAGTAAAATATGTTTTTTTCACTCTCAATTTCGACAATTTGCCCAATTTGGTAAACATAGCATTTCTTATCTAGCCTTTCCAAAACAAAACTTCCAAAATACACATTAAGATGTTTGTTTGACTCACATTGTTTATTTGTGACTGTCGATTGATTTCTCCTTAATTCTAATACAAAAAAGAATTTTTTTAATGTAAGTTATCAACTGGGGAAGTTTCATGCTGAATTGTACTGGTTGAAATATTTTCCCTATTCACCTGTAGTGTTAAAACACCACCAGCTGAAATATGTCTTACTTTGGATTTCACTTCTTATATTTTGCCATTTTGCCAGTCAGATTCTCATGTGGCAGAATGCTTTGTGGTCCGACCAAATGCTGATTTCTCCATTTACAGGTTTGCTGTAAAACGTAATACTGAACTGAAACCAGTAAAGTGAATGTTCAATATCCTGGTTTTGTATGCGTAAGATAATCTGATGACTCAGATGACTTTAAAGAATTCAAATGAGGATGAAGCTTAAAGCTTGTTTCACTTCCTTCGCTCTGCACTTTCTCAACAGCACTTGTATTTCCTTTATTAAATGTGAGGCTTCTATTATCAGTCCCATGTAACCACACTGAAACTGTACCATACCAATTGTACCTGTGTGTTTTCTTACATTTTCCATCAATAATATTTTAGCAATGCGAGCAGTGTAGCTCTATTCATGGCAATGTCAGTCTTAGTCAGGCCACCACTTTGTTGTAGACTGAAACATCTCAACTATTAAAAACATCATGTTTTGAGCCGCTTTATAGCTCAGTTGGTGGCCCATGTTCTGTAATCTGGTTTGGGACATTTTGCTGCATGTCATCCATCTGTCTCCCCCTCTCATCACTGTCACTTCAATAAGGCATGGATGCATGATCCTTGGTACAAACATTCACAAACCCCTCGGGATGAATTTTGATAACTTTGGTAATCCTCTGACTTTCCATCTAGAGTTATCATTAGTTAATAAGTGTCCAATAATCAGTTTGGAGACTAAATACCTGACAAACAGCTTCAGCACTGGCACATATTGCTATGCTAACACACTAAACTCCCCACTCCTGAGGATATTTCTTTGCCAAACACACAAAAGCATGCAAGGGAAATCCAGGGTAGTGTGGTAGATGAGCACACAGTTAAATACAGTGAGATCCAAACTTGGCATGAGGTTGAAAAAAAGAGAGAGAATCTCCCTGGCTTTGCTACAGGATCGCCCTCTCCCACACTCCGAAACGTTAATCTGACCACATGGCAGGTTTGCTCCTACAAAGGACCCGTCGCTTTCCAAGAGAGATTAGGAGCGCAGGAATGTTAACTCTCTGGTGGTGATGATGATGATGATGATCAGCGATGGAGGAAGCCCTCAAATCCTATGTGTAACTAAAATAGAAACACCACCATTAAAACTCCCCACATTAATACTACAGTAAAACTACTGAAAGCTTTCTTTTCCCCCAACCTCTAAAAGAGTACTCAACGAGCTTATATTAATCCTTATTTAGTATTTGTATACATAATGTATTAAGGTTTCAATGGTTCTGAAATCACTTAATCTCACAAGGCATGGGCAATGTTTTTACATTTGATTTGAATTGCTGTGTCCTGAGTGTATAACTGTACTGTCTTAATGGCTTTGTATTGTTTTAAATTGATTGCAGCTGTGTGTAGCATTATTGCTATGGGAATATGTCCCCTTGGGATCAATAAAATAGGATCAATAATGACTGCAAAATGTGCTCGAGCATCAGTTTGTAATAGATTTTGAAAAACCTAATAATCAGCAAACTAAAGCTCATAAATGAACATGTTGTGTTCATTTGGAGTTTGACTGGGGGTGAAACGCCACTATGTTGTTTAAATGTATTATAATTGTAATGTGAAGCATGGAAAATATATGAGAATGTGGGATAAAAATACAAATTCACCCAAAATAGAAATATAATATATAATGAAAAAGTGCATAACATTATTCTGAAATGGGAGTACTTTCACTTTTTGTACTTTAAGTATATTTTAATGGCAATACATGTGTATCTTTACTTCAGAAAACCTCTGTACCCATTACTGTTTGTCGAGAAGCTGGAGTACTTTGGCACTTAGGTACTGTATTGCAACTTGAATAATAGAGACAAGAAAACACACAGTGAAACGTAGGTATAAGATGTCTTCCTCCACCACGTTTTGTTTCCTCCACGTGTGATTAAAACCATGTGACAAGTCAAACCTTTTGTTTCCTCAGAGCTGTGAATGAGTGAAGGCGTTTGAGGGGAAAAGACTTAGGGTTAATGTTTCACCGTACTGTACTGTCCCTCGCCAACATCTCAGACTTTGATCACGGAGTAAAGTTGGTTCAACCGGCAATAAACAATTCCCACTGATAAAAAGATTGCTAACAAGAAAGAGAAGAAGATCAACGGCATGGTGAACTCACTCTCTCCCTTTGATTATGCAAAAAATGTCTTAACAGCCGTTATCAGATACTTGAATGTGAGGACTGCAGCAGCTCGGCACGTTCCAACCAGACTCAGGGAACGTAGCCTACATATCATCAGCATTATTGAATATTTAAGTTTGATTAAATGTTATCAGGATTTTTTAGCATCTTTTGTCAATTTAAAGGGGCCCTATAATGCTCATTTCATATGCGTTTTTGTGCCTCTACTGTGACATGTATGCTTTTATGTTCACAAAGTGTTTTATTTGTGATTTGTCAACCACTTAGAGATGTCCCGCCCCTTAGCCTATTAGGTACAATGTGTTTGAGCACCAGCCAATAGAAGCCGCAGTGTAACGTAGTGATGTCACTTTGTCGCATAAGTAAACAGGAAGTCCAATGGAGCTGTTTTAGGCAGGGGGGGGAGTGTGTGGGAGAGAAACTCCCTCTGGAGGGAACTTTGGGATTTTAGCCTTTGCAGACCATTTACATTAAAAAAAACGTATATAACACAATACAGGAACGGGTAAACCCCTAAAAGCATAAGCGGGCCCCTTTAACAAAATATAAAGCTGCCAAGTACCCAAAGTACAAACAAAGTAACTACCTATTAAATAAAAAGCTTTAATAATATTAATTTGTTTGCTTGATATGATGCATTTTGTCGTTCGTCACGCTGTTAATTCTGGCTGGTACACAATGTGTGTGACGATGTCCTCCTCCTCCAGCTCACAGATTTTTATGGTTCACATATCTTTAGAAACAAACAAATGCTGCTGTTGCACATACCTCATCTCTTCCCACGCAGACACACATGCGCACACACACGCACGCACGCACGCACGCACGCACGCACGCACGCACGCACGCACACACACACACACACACACATTATCACAAGGATGTATGTTCTGACAACAGACATTCTGTGAAAACAGCAGGCTCACTGTTGGGAAGACACTGTTTTGATACACTCCCCTCCTACACACACAAACAAAGATTATACACACACATATGTGGATATAGATGTCTCTCACACTCAAGCCTCCCTGACCTCTGTGTCCAACAGATTGTTGTTGGCCAGATTAAACCACATTTTGGCGTCATGTTACACAGCCATACTAGCAGCATGGATGTAGGAATACACATCTCAGTAGATTACTGTAATCCTCCACTTGGGACCAGACTGAAATATCTCAACAACATTTGGATAGATAAATAGATTTCCAGTATTGAAAGCCTCTATGTTGCATGTTTTTACTGCTTGCATGAACTTGTTATTTAAAATGTAAATGTAATTAGTTTTTGGGTTGTTTCTAGAGGGAACATTACAACAGCTATCCAGGGCATATAAATACAAAACAGATATTGGCTAACTGGCGCATTTACGGTCTATTGACGTGGACACCCCCTTAACTAATAAAATACAAATAAAAATGTTCCCAGTTGAACAAAAACTCCTGATTTTGATGATCCTCTGACTTTTCCTCTAACAGCAGATTCCTTTAGTCTAGGCTGATTATCTCAAGGAAAATCTCATTTTGCGGTGATCAAAAGTGATGTGACAAATGTACACACTTAATTAAACACCTTACTCAAACCTCCTGATAGCAAAGTAAATACAGGATTTTATTAACGTTTGTTATTTAATTACTTGTTTTATTAATGTCACATTGCTTTATAAAGACTGTTTGCTAGGACACTTGACATTTATCTCAGGTGCCTACTTCCTCTCTATGATGGTGCACCTTGATTGGAGTCCGGCTGTGATAAATTAAAGTGATTCCACATGATTAGGATAGGCACACACTGTCTCACAGCTGACATCGCTTATCAGAGCAAAAACCAAGCCATGAGGTCACAGCTGCTGCAGAGCTCAGAGACAGGATGGGGTTGAAGCACAGATCTGGGGTAAGCACAAAAATAGTATGTTCTTCTGCATTAAAGGATCCCTATTATGTTCATTTTCAGTTTCATAAAACTGTATGTTGTGCCTCTACTGTGACATGTTTCCATGCTTTTATGTTCAGAAAGCTCTTTATTTTTCTCATGCTGCTCTGATTGGTTAGCTGGCCTGCTCTGTTGTGATTGATCAACGCATTAGAGATGTCCTGCCCCTTAACCTATCAGGTACAATGTGTTGGAGCGCTAGCCAATAGAAGCGCAAGTGTTACATAGTGATGTCACTATGTTACGAAAGTAAACAAAGAAGTCTGTTTGAGAGAAACTCCCTCTTTGGGATTTTAGCCTTTGCAGACCATTTACATGCACAAAAACCCATAAAACACAGTTAAGAAAAGAAAAAAAATCATCAACAATCAACAACTTTTCTTTTGTTAGGTAAGAGCATAAATAAAAAGATGATGTTGGCAGTACGCCAAAATTGCCATTTGTCAATTTATATTATACATTTTTAAAGATTAAATTGCACTGGGTAAAGTAACAAGTAGGTAACACCCTTTTTGATTTAATTAAAGATGTAATGATGTTACAATGGATCAATGGATATAGAACTAATGATACTAAAATGGGTCAAAATAAAAACATTTGTTGGTGTGACTAAACTTTACCAAGTGCTGTGATTGTGCTGGAGGGGGGTCCCGATTGACCCAAATTGGATTACAATCGATCCAGTGTTCCATGGTTGTGTGTCTAAAGCCTGTTTTTGCATACAGGCATGTGGGATTTCACTTTCAGACCTTACTCACTTCATCATAGAATATTTTGATGAATAATTGATTGTTTAAGCAAGCTGAATGAATGTGATGGCCATTTTGACTATTTGAACCCTTACTTCATATGGACTGGGGTCTTTTTTACAGGGCATCCCAACTTAAAGGGGACCTATCATGCAAAATGCACTTCTTGATGTCTTTTATACATAAAGATGTGTCCCCGGTGTGTCGGGGAACTCACGCAGCATCAGAAAATAAAACCCTCTCTCTTTTCCTCCGTACCGAAATCTCTAAAAACGGGGCTACAACGGAGCTGATCCAGATTTGCGTCCGATATGACGTAATATCGGAAATGCCCTATCAGAAACGTTGCTATCGGAAACAATGCCCGACTGTTTTGGACGTAATATGGTCGGTGTTTACATTAGCATCGCTAACACTCAGAGCTAACCTGTACTGGAGAGCATGTGTGTGAAGAAGCAGGAAATAAAAAGGAACTCACCTTGTGGTATAACCGGCAAGAGAGAAAGCCTTTGAGCTCCATACCCAAAATCAGCACTTTTGAAACAGGAATTGAAATAGAGGGATATGAGGCATGGCTAGAATGGGTGATCTGTTTGGTATTTTGAGCAAAACACTTCATAGACAGTGTTTCTGCTCTTTTTAGTAGGTCACGAGGTCACAATTGGGAGAAAACACTCGAGATCCTCCAGCAAATGTTCAGTAAACATCGACTCGTGCTGCAGATCAGACAAGCAGTGAGTGTGTTCATGTTCATGCAGACTCTCAATACAGACTTAATCAATATCCCAATAATTTTGCAATTCCCAGGCTTTACAGATAACGTTCTGCACAGAGGGAACTCCAGGTGGCAAAAGGGAATTTATTCATTCATTTCACATCACATTTGCAGCCATCTGGCCCTTCAATATGGCCGTCCAACAGGCAGAGACTCAGGCCTCTGCGCCAAACCCTCTCTCTGACTGGAGGCCGGCTGCTGATCTGCACTCAGCCCGGTGAGCAGAGGAAAAGTAGGACAATATGTGTATAACATGTTTTTCGCAGAATATGTCATCACTCTTCTTCATCATGTGTTTTTAGAGATGTTGTTGCCTCAAGCTGATCTGATTAGGTCTTAAAGGTCCCCTATTATACTGTTTTTCATCAGTATATTATAGGTCTCAGATATATACAAAACATGTCTCTGAAGTGTTTGGCTTGAAATACCAAACAGATCATGGTAGCATCCCATAATCCCCTCTGTTTCAGCCCTGTTTCAAAAGTGCTGATTCTGTGTCTGTTACTTTAGATGAACATAAGGAGCCACTCCTTACGCCCCTCTGAGAGATATTTGGTTAAAAAAAAAACACAATGGTGCTCTAGGAGGAGATTCAGGTGATAAAGTGGGGGGATTTTGCATAATAGGTGACCTTTAATTATAATGTGAAAGGTGTCTCTCAAAGTGAGAAACTAACAGAGGTATCTCCAGCCCCCCTCAGATCAGAACTAAAATGACTTTAATAACAATAGTATTAACCGCTTGTTTGGCCGCATTTAATTAATGTAGCTTATTAGTTAAAAAAAAAAATCTTTGAACTTTCTTGACAAGAGTAAGCCTCGATCCAGAAGCAATTGGATATGAACGTGGGTAGGCTACTAGCTTAGCTTAAATAAACTACAAGAGATTTTTAACTGCAAATTCAACTGTATCAGTTTAATGTAGATGCCTCTATATTACCAAATTATATGTAGTCCCATTCAATGCACAATCTGATAAACAGAAGTGCATGAGAGATGTACATTAGCCAGGTAAAGGAAGCAGGGGGAGAAATGAAATTCTCCATTATAATATTCTCTATTACAATATTTCCATTATAAGCGAAAACGGTGGAAATCCAAACACCATGACGACCTCCTAACCTATCAGGCTCTCCTCTCCTCTTTCTCTGCTTCGATCTCTCAGGCAAAAAGCACTTTCTTTCAAGATAAGATCCAATCTTCCTATTCCAATCCAAAAAAACTATTTTCCATCTTCTCCACCCTCCTCGAACCCCCCAAAGCCCCTTCCCCCTCCTCGCTTCTGTCAAGCGACTTTGTTAACTACTTTGAAAAAAAAGGTTGATGATATTCGCTCTTCTTTTTCTGACTCACCTTTACTCACCGCTGGGTCACCAGACCCCCCGTTCACCCACACACTAACTTCCTTTTCCCCCCTCTCTCCAAGTGAGGTTCTTACCCTCATTACCTCTGCCCGTCCTACCACTTGTCCTCTGGACCCTGTCCCCTCAAACCTCCTTCAGACTATCGCTCCTGATATTCTACCGTTTCTCACCCATTTCATCAACACTTCTCTAACTTCTGGTCACTTTCCAAACAGTCTCAAGGAGGCAAGAGTAAACCCTCTCCTAAAGAAACCCACTCTCAACCCGTCCGATGTTATAAACTACAGGCCTGTCTCTCTCCTCCCGTTCCTGTCTAAAACACTTGAACGCGCTGTCTTTAAACAACTCTCCTGTTATCTCCATCAGAACAACCTTCTGGATCCGCACCAGTCTGGTTTCAAGGCAGGTCACTCAACAGAAACTGCCCTCCTCGCTGTCTCTGAGGAACTGCACACGGCTAAAGCAGCCTCCCTCTCCTCTGTCATCATCCTTTTGGACCTGTCTGCTGCATTCGACACGGTGAATCATCAGATCCTCCTTCGCACTCTCCAAGAATTGAGTCTCAGGCTCTGCACTTTCCCTCCTCACCTCATACCTCAAAGACCGTACCTACAGGGTAACTTGGAGAGGGTCCGAGTCCGACCCTTGTCAATTAACTACAGGGGTCCCTCAGGGCTCTGTTCTTGGTCCCCTCCTCTTCTCCTTGTACACAAACTCGCTCGGATCTGTCATTAGCCCGCATGGTTTTTCATACCACTGCTACGCTGACGACACCCAATTAATTCTGTCCTTTCCCCGCTCAGAGACCCAGGTCGTCGCACGCATCTCTGCTTGTCTAGCTGACATCTCTCAGTGGATGTCTGCTCACCACCTCAAGCTCAACCTTGACAAGACTGAACTGCTTTTCCTTCCGGGAAAAGATGTCCCACTCTTGACTTAACAATCAACATCGGCACCTCTATTGTTTCCCCGACTCAGACTGCAAGGAATCTGGGTGTGACCCTAGATAACAAACTGTCCTTCACTGCAAACATCGCTGCTACAACCCGCTGCTGCAGATACACGCTGTACAACATCAGGAGGATACGTCCCCTCCTGACCCAGAAAGCGACGCAGGTTCTGGCCCAGGCTCTCGTCGTCTCACGCCTAGACTACTGCAACTCCCTCCTGGCTGGTCTACCTGCATGTGCCATCCGACCTCTGCAGCTCATCCAGAATGCAGCGGCTCGTCTGGTCTTCAACCTTCCAAAATGTTCCCACACCACTCCGCTCCTCCGCTCACTTCACTGGCTTCCAGTAACTGCTAGAATCCACTTCAAGACACTGGTACTTGCGTACCATGCTGTGAATGGATCTGGCCCTTCCTACATCCAGGACATGGTTAAACTGTACACCCCAGCACGTGCACTCCGCTCTGCATCGGCCAAACGGCTCGCTGCACCAGCACTGCGAGGGGGACCCAAGTTCCCATCAGCAAAAACACGTCGGTTTGCTATCCTGGCTCCAAAATGGTGGAATGAGCTCCCCATTGAAATCAGGACAGCAGATAGCTACATCTTCCGGCGCAGACTTAAAACTCATCTCTTTCAACTCCACTTCGAGCAATAGAATTACTAACAAAGAATTGCTAACAAAGCACTTATATACTAATAAAGGACTGGCTTATCTAAAGCTAGTTGAGTAGCACTTGAAATGTTTTGGCTCTATGAAACCTGATGTACTTATATGATTCTGTTTTCTTCAAGTTTGTATCTTGTTGGTCGAATGCACTTATTGTAAGTCGCTTTGGATAAAAGCGTCAGCTAAATGCAATGTAATGTAATGTAATAAAATGGAGAATATTATAATGGAGAATTTAATTTCTGCGTTCCATTTTGTGGTTATGGCCGATTTGGCTGTTGAAACTTTTTCTGAAAAAGTTGTTGCATAACGTTACTCCTAACAGGAGTTTTAGAGTGCTGGTGTTTTTTTGTATTTTGTTTTTGTAAAGAGCCAGGCTGCTGCCCCGCTTCCAGTAGACAAACTTTATTATTCCACCAGGGGAAATTGAGTTAAAAGCTAAACTAATCTAAAAATAGAGTGGTATTGATCTTCCAACCTCTCTTCTGGCAAGCCAGCCAAAAAGGCCACATTGATTTCATATCTTAAAGGGGACCTATCATGCAAAATTGACTTTTGTACGTCTTTTATACATGAATATGTGTCCCCGGTGTGTCAGGGAACTCACCAAGTGTCAGAAAACACAACCCTCTCTCTTTTCCTCCGTACCCAAATCTCTAAAAACGGGGCTGCAACGGAGCTGATACAGACTGATACAGATTTGAAATGGTTCTGACATCAGAAACGGGGAGCTCCGCCTATATGGGCAACTCTCCACCTATCAGGAGGAGACGGCCACGGCCATTGCTGCTCGAAAGCGCTGGAGACGCTGTAGTACATATGCCAGGCCTGTAAGTGGCGCTGTAGTCTGCCACAAAAGCAGCGAAGAAGACTTCTCACAGAATCAGCCCTTGCAATAGAGCGAAATGAGGCATGGCTAAAATGCATGATCTGTTTGGTATTTTGAAAAAAAAACTTCACAGACATGTTTTATATAGGTATGGCCCTACAATATATTATTCAAATATAGCATGATAGGTCCACTTTAAGGTTACACATATCCAACTCAACTCTGGAAAAAAGACACAAATTAGTATCTTTTATCCGTCAAAGTCCATTGTTCAAGGTAATTTCCCCTACATTTAACAGATCTACTACTATTTTTAACCATTACACAACCTACTCACAGGTCATAAATATCTTTCCTATCTTATACATTCCGGTTGTAAAAGCGGCATCAGCTGATCTCCCAATTGTACAATTATTACTATAGATGTATACTTGTAAGCAGAGATATTGGGAACATAACTCATGGGTTTCGAATGAGTCGCATTCAATGGTTTCAATGACTTTAAACCTGTGAATGCTAAATCTTCAGGCTGCTGTTGAGCTAAACTGTTCTTTATGTCGGCTTATCCAGCAGCTCAGACCACTGTGAGAGTTTTAGCTCCCAGCGCAGATTCCCTGACCTTAGTCCGCAGTCCACAGAGGCTTTTCTAGCGAAATGCGACGCTGGACAAAGGCCAATGAAAAAAGGGATGTCAGCAAATCCAAGGTTGTTTTTTTTTTTCACTCATGTGATCTCTCCTGAACTTCCTTCCCTCTAGTCACAGCGGAGGGCAGCGGGGTGATTTAACCTCCAGTCATATGTTATAGAAAATGTCAAGGCTTTGAGATTGCATAATGAAATTGAGCAAGGGGGGACATTCTTGGTGACTATTGGAGCAGATAAGACAGAAGCACAGGACATTAGAAAACAATTGTTTAGGCTTTAGACAACGGTAAAGTTACACTACAATGAGTAAAGTTCAACAGCTTTATGCGCTGGTATATTCAGCTGTTAACACCTTTGATTCATTTATTATTTTAAGTATCCTTCTGTTTCTTCCCTGCTGTTAACAGGAACTCCCTTGTTAGCACACGCCTCACAACCCTTCTTTTCACTTTTAACGTCTGCACAAAACAAATGATGACCTCTTTTAATGTATATTTATATAGATAGAAGGGCAAACATGTTATAGTAGGTCATTGGGAAGAATTACTTATTTCAAAGTGTTGAGTAGCATAAAATTCTACAGTAGGCTACAACTCTCAAGTACACTACTTAAATCCAATTTTCCAACACTTGTTTCAAGGAATTTCCTGTTGTTTGTTTAATCTAACGATCTTGAAATGCACACTGATCCTCCACCACTGTCTGTAGGCTATGTGTTTTGTGCTCAACACATCATGTGACTGTTGCTCAGTTCACTTGAGTGAGGAGTGCAAAAAGCCTGACAGATGTATGTCTTTGTGTATGTGTATGTGTATGTGTGTGTGTGTGTGTGTTTGTGTGTATGTGTTTGTGGCTCTCCAGTGAAGCAGCCTGACTCTCAAACAAAGCTCACATTCAGCAGAGTGTGTGTCCGGCCTGACACTTCACTGCTGGTTTCTTCCCTGAAGGAGTCAAATGGCTCAATTGTCTTTTAATGTGCGGCACAACAAGCACTAACAGTTTATGTGAGGTGAAGCGTATCCCTGGTTCAGCCCACACTTTACTGCACATGTTTGTCTAACTTTCTCTGGCAGGTAGTCTCCTGAAGCCCCCTGCCCTCTGCTCCTTGTTGTTATGGTAGCTCGGTGAGGAATGTGTTCATGTTCGTGGATTAATATTTGTTCACGAGGTGTGGTGGCAAACCTTTTACATCTGGAGAATGTAAAGTATGACTTCTTGAAACAAAAAGGTTCACTCTCAGGAGCTCCCTTTTCTCCACCCCAAAACTCTACAACACCACCTGTGATGATATGCTATCCCAACAAACTGAGATGTTACAGCAGAGATACAAAATAACAATGAGAGGAAAAGCTCAAATGAAGCCTCTCTGCAGCTCAGATGGTGAGAAGCTTCCCTCTAGTGGTGTGTTTGAGTGCTGACAACCTACTTTCAGCTATGTCAAACATTTCATTTGGGACTACATTCCATCATAAATACAAAAATGAAGGCCAGTGCATAAAAATATGTATTGTTTATTTATTCTTCTGTATTATGTATGTATTAAATAGAGACACAGAGTCTCGAAGGGATTAGAAGTGAGTGAATAAAAAAATGAATGAATGACCTGAATGTGTCACCTGCTTATTTACCCTGAAAGTGGGACATTTCATGTTTTTTTTATTTTCTTTACCAGCAACAAATGGGAACAAAAAGCATTATTTGGTGTTATCTTATAAAGTAAATACATTGACTTGAAATGACTTAAATTATCTGCAAATTATCTACTTTTTAAGCTATTAGGCCAAATTGTAATTGTTACATTTTAAAAGTAATATTTAGCATCATTTGTTTTCAACTATCATCAGCCACATACCATGAGCATGATGTAGTTTGTTATTAGCATCAGTATTAGTGGTGTCATTTAGGATCATGTGACCAATCTGTTATTCTCCCTGAGCCCCGCTGACTCACTGTCTATATACGACGAGTCATGATCTCCACTTGAAGATTACCAGCTTTGTACATCAGGATCAGCTTCTGAGTTGTCTGTGTATAAAACATATCATAGGTGCAATATAAAGCAACCTGTTAGTGCAGTTATCACATAAACAACTTGACCTTTGATAACAGAAACAACAGCTTTACTAAAATCAGTCTATTTAACAGTTTAGCAGTCAATTTATTCAGAACAAATATCTGGCAAGAAAGGTAGGAAGGGCGATATCATAGTAATGTTAGATAAAACATTTCATACTTCAAATTACATTTTGAAGAAATACTAGCATTCTAGGCATTTGCTCTGTTAGGTGTGGGATCGATAAGTTTGAAGCTCCAGCCTGCAGTTTAGCTTATCATAAACAATGCAAAATGTGGGTTATGGTATTATCCAAACTGCACTGACTGTCTACCCCCTCTTTGTGCTAAGCTAAACAGCTTCATCATTTAAAATAAATTAGCATATTTGCCAATACAACTATGCAATTTCTGATTGGTTTGAATGCTTTTGACGCATAACCTTTTCTATCATCTTTTGAAACAATGATTCAATCATGTTAAGGCTATCAGGGAAAGAGTTTGTCATTTTTTTAAATGACAAACCGAAAACCCACTAATGCAGCAATCTCCGTCTGGTTCTCCACTGAGGGTCAACACAGACACCTGGTGTGACTTACACTTGGTGTGTGTGTGTGACTCATGCAGAGCTCTCATCATACGTCACACACACAGGTGTCTCTCCACCATTCACAGTACTGCTGAATTCCCCCAAACCTCCCAGACAAGCAGCAGAGCCCGGGAGGTTAAAATGTGTTTAATGGAGGGAATCACTTTTAGAGGATTAACGCTGTCATCCGTCTGGATTATAGGGAGAGCTTACCTTCCCATCTGTCACCTTCAAATAAATGAGACCCTCTGCCTTTACGTGCCGCAGGCCTCACTGTCGCTCTCTGTGGTTATTCATTCATTAATTCAGATTATAAGCATGACACTATGACCCAGAACAAAAGCAGTGTTACTGTGCTTGTGCTAGCTTCTTCTATGTACTTCATGTAGTCTGAACTATAATGTGCTTCTTTCTTTAATATTTTAATATTTGTTTGTTTAATATTTTACTTTCATGTAATTTGGTAACATTATGACACCCTCATTAGGCATTACAATCAGCCTATAGCTATACAATTATAGTTTCTAAAATGCCTTTTCAACAATAGTTATAACTAATTATTATAGACACATGCATTTCCAAACATTTGGACTACCTATGTTGTAAATGTATTATCTCTTCGATTTACACACGGCATCTATTGCACGTCTGTCCGTCCTGGGAGAGGGATCCCTCCTCTGTTGCTCTCCCTGAGGTTTATCCCATTTTCCCCTTTAAACTGTGGGGTTTCTCTGGAAGTGTTTCCTTGTACGATGTGAGGGTCTAAGGACAGAGGGTGTCGTATTGTCATACTGATATTCTGTACAAACTGTGAAGTCCACTGAGACAAATGTAACATTTGTGATATTGGGCTATATAAATAAACATTGATTGATTGATTGATAAAGCATTTTTTTTTAAAACAATAAGGTCACGTATCATAAAACTTCCTAATTGCTGCTCATTAAGTTGTATTCTTCCTTGCAAGAATCATAATATATTATAAATGGCATAGCGCTTTTATATTATCTTTTTTATAATGCATCATAATGTGATTTATAAGTCATTTGAAATGGTAATTATTTGCTTTAGGTAACATGCATTACGATTAGTGCAATAGTGCAATCATAATATGATTACTAGTCACTCAGAGGCACATTGTTTGATTTTAAGTACAGTGAAAAAATATAATTGAAACAATAAAAACAACACAAATCAATTCATTAATTTGTTTGCAACTGATATTGACAACATCTTGAAGGTTAATAACTGAAAGATGGATCATGTATTATGATTATTTTTTTAATAGATAAGATATATCCACATCTATGGATGCTTATAGCTATAATTATTCGGTGCTATGAGCAGATTCTAATGCATTTATACTTCTGTTTATAATGCATTATATCAACAGTGCTACAGTCTTTTACTCGAGAACACAAACAATCAGTTGCAGCTCTTCATAAATCTCTCTGTTTCTCTCTGTAGACTGCTGGATGTTGGTGTTTCTGCACTGACTTAATAGAGTTCATAGTTCAGACAGCATTTTATTTAACTGTACAACACTGAGGAGGAGGAGGAGGAGGAGGAGGAGGAGGAGGAGGAAGGTGGTGTTGTGGTGGTGTGTGACGAGGATTTCAAGGTTACAGTGAATGTGAGCAGATGGAAAGCTCTGCTCACACCTACACACACAGAATAAGCCAACAAACCATGATATCCTCCTACACACACACACACACACACACACACACACACACACACACACACACACACACACACACACACACACACACACACACACACACACACACACACACACACACACACACACACACGCGCACATTTCCTCCTGCAATTAGCACATTTCCTCCTATAATTCATGCACGCCCGTTCTGGACCAGTGGGGCTCATTATCTTTGTTAATTCACACAGGCTGACCTTTTGCACATTCTCCACTTAGCTACGCTGCCCACAACAAACAACACACTTTGATTTATCTCCCTTATTTCCATCCCTGCGCTCTGTACCCACTGTGTCCTCTTTATCTGCCTCTTCATCGCTCTCAGGCTCCCTCTCAGCTGATGGAGCTTATTGTGGACAAATAGGCTTAGGAGCATCACTATGGCAACGTCCAATCGTAAAAAAGCTACATAAGCACTTCATCACGGGCAGTGATCCAATGGCTCCCGTTGGAGATGGTGCCCTAAACCTCCTGCAACAAGTAAAGGCAGGCCAGAGAGGCTCATGGGAGGAGGAGGGGGGAGAAGGGAGGAAGGGAGAGAGAGATAATGCTGTGGGACTGAGAAAAACAAGAGAAACCATTCCTCTTCTCGTCTCTCTGCTTTTCTTTCTTGTTTCCTCAGCATCCGGCCACACATCTGATGTCTGAGGACTTTTCTTTTTCTGTCTTTCAGTGATTCTGGTTCCTGTGGAGTCACAAGAAAAACTTCAGCAGAAGAAGAAGAAGAGGTAAGAAAAGTGTTCATTCAGAGTAAACAGCAACAAATTAAAACCAGATTCTGGGATGTTTAGACATATTCATATTATCTTTTAAAACTACGCAGCCGTCCATGTAAGAATAAAATAGGTTGTAAAGCTGAACAGTAAAGGGATATTATTTGGAAGAAAGTTAAACATAAATTAAAATCTTGTGATCTATTTGTTATTATTAATAGGAAATATGTCTGATTTGAATGAGGCTGGTTATCATAAGAGAGAAATATCTCAGAAAAAGAGTTGCAAGGATTAAATCAATAAACAGATCATTAATTATCTTTCCTTCATACTTCATAGATCTATTTTTTTCAGGCCAAATACACCGAATGTAATGGTTTAAGGTCCTAAAATTTGAGATGTCTTGCTTTTAGACAAATAATTTTGCAAGGTTTTTGAACTGTTCGTCGGACTACACAAGTCAAGTCACGTTTTGTTCTCTGGGAAGTTGGATGTTCTTTTTTCTCTTTAATGTTTTATAGAAAAAATTGAATTGGCAGATCAATCAATAAAACAGACAGACATATTGATCATGTTTATTTATTGTATTATTTAAATAGGCAGTCGATAGTCTAATTGATGTGTTACCTGTTTGAAAGGCTGTATTGGCTGCATGTGTGACTCCATTTTGAAGGGTTAGTCAGCTCAGAGGTGAAAGCAGGTGAAGGCTGTGACTAATCTCACTCTGTGGCTCTTCCCATGGTGATAATCAGCACCAAAACACCCACTACAGTGCAGCAGACTCATATAGCCTACTTACATATGATATGAATATAGATTAAATTGATTGTTTGAATAATGTTTGCTGATGGGTTTTCTTTCAATTGGTTATCATTATAGCGCTTATTGTAGTCATGTCTACATTTAGATTCCTTTTTGAAACCTCTTTTTACTCTGAATAAATGCCTCACAACACCTGCATCAGAGGCCTCTCTTGTTGTGTGTTTGTACTTTTGTTCAAAAGAAATGCATACAAAAGACTGCCTATTAAATTGAATTGACAAGCGTCTGTGTGGGAGAGGATAAGACACCTGCAGAACAAAGAGCTAGTAGACAGGGGATGTTGTCTTTTGGGAATTTTGTCCAGGTGCTGAATTAGTATTGAGATGTCGTTATATAAATGATGCCAAATAATTCAAACATTACTTTTATTCTAACAGTTCAACTTAACTGCAAGAGCTGAAACTTGATATTGTTTGTTTTATTGGTTACAAAGAGTTCAATTACTGTGCAACCTTTTTCAATATGTATAATTGTCAACTCAATACTTTAAAAACAAACAGCCAATCTTCTTCTGTAGGCCTACAACTTTTTTTTTTTTTTAAACATACAGATTCAGTCTGCTTTCTTTTCTTCAATTTCCTGTCACACAGCCTTGAATTTGTCAGAAGTCTTTTATTCATCTCATAGCGGGAACATTTACAATGTTACAAGAGACAGTGCAGACAAAAGGCAAAATTGAATAAAGTAGAGGCAAACACACGCTAATAAAGAATACTTACACTTTCAAAAAAGTGAAAGAAGCTATAAAGTAATGAGGTAGCAGGAGCTGAGCTGCAGTACATGCAGTATGAGGAAAAATAAGTGTTTTTTTAACATTAAAGCATGTAAACATGTCACAGTAGAGACACAAAATACGTATATGAAACTGAAAATTAGAACGTCCTCTTTAGATTCAAAGGCTTTATTGTCATATGCACAGTACAGTGTAGATCAGTGGCGTAGCCACCATAGAGCCAGGGCGGGCCCAGGGCCGCCCAGTTTACTCATTGGCCCGCTCTGAGAAAGCTTCGGTGTAATTTTTTAATTTTTTAATTATTATAAAAAAATGTATTCACCCATTGAGAATATCCAAGCATTCAAAGTGAAATTTAAGTGAACAAATATCGAGTAGAATTAATGTTGTATGTGTTTTATCCTCTGAACGGAACTCATTTCCGGTAAAAACTGGTTGTTGGTTCCGGCGCTCGCCCAATTAGTAACGTGAGAGAGCTGCCTGCAAATTATGCTCTCATCTCGCAGCGATCCAGGGCCAGGCTTGCCGACTCCGGAGACTATACTGTTACGGCCGCTTGCTCCACGGCGCTAGCAGTGCTCCCTCCCGCTCCCGGTCGTCAGCATGAAGCAGGTGTAGGCCTACCCGCTGATCTGTCTGCACTTGATGAACCGCCTTCACAGCCAAAACTGAAGAAGTTCCCCTACACTGTTAATCATGGAAAAACAAGGTGCTTCTCATCGAGGTGGTATGAAGATTTTCCCTGGGTGGAAAGGAATACAGCGCAAGTAGGGACGCGCTTTTCTGTAAAATGTGCAGACATTTCCCCAGCCCAGGAGCTGAAGGTGCATTCACGAGGGATGGATATGTAGACTGGAAGCACCTGCGTAACTCGTTGGAGATACATAAAAAAAGCGAGGACCACTGCAAGTCCATGAGCAGGTTTGAATGCTACAACCTATTGTTGCTGTTACCTAGTGCAATAAAAGAGTTACCTAACGATTGTAAATAACCCAATTTGTGTTCTGTGAAACTGAAAAGGATATTACATTGTTTTTGTTACTTTCGTTGCAGTTGTATGTCTTAAATGTAATTTAGGTTAACTTCCTGTTTTATTTAGATGCCTTTATTTTGAAGGCGAGTTTACGCTGTTGACAGGAAGTTGTTGTTGCTATGGAAACAACGTGACGGAGAAAAGGAGCGGAGATTAACGGAGAAAAGTAATATCTACATATAAAGACGGGGAAAGTAAAGGATAAAGTTTATGTTTAAGTTTAGCACCCCCGAAGAGGCACAAGGTTGGTATTAACTATAATATAAAAATGTGGGTTTGTCCTAATTTGTTTGTAGGCTATGCTGTTTTGTAGCTGTGCTGTCTGTTTACAGTTAACTTTTGGTAGTATGCGTGAGTATAAGTGATTCTAATACGGATGGAGCCTAAATGTATTTGTTATTTTTGTGTCTTTATAGCTCTTACGTTGATATTGGAGATTTCAATAAATTCATACCATCAGTCACGTCTTCGACCATTATTCGGAGGGAAATGCTACAACGATGCTTTGCAATGGGCATTATTATATATTATTATTATTATAGGCCAGGCCTACCTTAAAGTAATTTCTCCCCCTGGAAAAAGCTGGCCCACCCTATTTTATACAGGCCCACCCTAAAGTACATTTCTGCCTACGCTACTGGTGTAGATATGGCAATGAAAATCCTAAATTGCTCCTCCAACAATGCAAAATAAATATATTGTATAAAAACAATGATAGTGCAAAAAGAAAGAGAAAATAGAATAGTGCAAGATTGACTTGCAAGACCAATGTGCAAGTAATGCAGATGAAAAATAAATACATTGTAAGATGTAAACAGACAAAAGCTTTGGGCTGAAAAGGCACTTTACAAAGTCTCTTTATTAATAATTTGAGCATACAGTTTGGTTGTTTCTGTCATTTGATTTGAGGTCAAATCTCATAATTTGTGGCAGTGGCGTAGCTGTGGGTGGGCCTGCGCCCACCCACATGCACGTCTGGCCCACCCACAGCCAATCAGCGCGTCATAGCGCAGAGCCGGGAAGCCCAGAAGGAAGTGCCACAAACTGCAGTTCATCTAGTGGCCGACAGGGGATGGATGCAGAAAGGAGCCATTTCCATAGACCCATGTTAAAATGCCCAACTTTACAGCAGAAATAAACATGTTTCTAGCCTTGATCCAATAAAACGTATTCTGGATATAGTTAGATTCCACCTTCATGACAATGGAATAGGGAGTGCATTTTTTTACCGTGAGTAAATTAGTAAAGTAAGTTTTGCCGTGAGTGAATGAAAGTCTTATTCCTTCTTGAGGTCTGCAGTGAAGCATGTACACATTTGCTGAATATGAAAACACTCTCAGTGTGTGCCCACTGTGTGACTGTCAAGGATAAACAACCTGTGGCCGCCGAGCCAGTCATATGGAAGTCAGTTTTACACACATTCTGAGGCCGCCGTGCCTATGTTTTTGTTTTCACTGCTAGTTTATGCTTATGTTCAATTAGTGCATTAAACAATTATTAAAATCATTAATGAAGTTTCAGCTCAGACCCACGCTTAATAAGTCTCCCCTTGGCCCACCTACATTTCTCCAGGCCCACCCACACAATAATTCCTGGCTACGCCACTGATTTGTGGTTGTCTCCCTCCCATCAGGCGTCTGTGCAGCAGGAGGGCCATGAGCTCCTGGTTCAGCTGGAACGAGCCGTACAGCCGGACCCCCCGGCGGGACATGGAGGAGGTGGTCAGCGACACCCTGATGCTGGAGTTCAACTGGCAGCTGAAGGAGGCGGAGAGGCAGCAGAGGGAGCGGGACAACGAGTACCGGCGGCTGCAGAGCGGCGTGGACTACAGCTGGCTGGCCAACACGCCCCGCTGCTCCTTCAACATCAGCCCCAGGGAGAGCTTCGGCCTGGAGGAGCTCTGCTGCAGGGTGCCCCCCCCCTACTGCGGCCTGGTCATACTCAAGTAAGGAGGCACAACTGTAGCTTCATTATTATAACAGGGTGGCCAACTCATAATTAAGAAAATAACTAAGAAATATCAGGATTCATTTTAGCTGACGCTGTCATCCAAAGTTACTTGAATACACTTTAAAGGTCACCTATTATGAAAAATCCACTTTTTCATGTCTGTTATACATCAACATGTGTCCCCTCTGTGTAAAGAGATCCTGAAAGTTTCAGGAAAAAAGATTCGCTCACTTTTTGTCCTGATCCATTTATATAAAAACCTGTCTGAAAATGAGCTGATCAGATTTTGGCCACTTTATGATTCATAACGATTTTTTGTCTCGTGTAACCATTAGCCAATAACCAACCAAGATAACACCCCCCCACCTTATCACCTGAATCTCCTCCTAGAGCACCATTGTGTTCTTTTTAACCAAATATCTCTCAGAGGGGCGTGGGGAGTGGCTCCTTATTTTCATCTAAAGTAACAGCCTGACACAGGGCTGAAACCGAGGGGATTATGGGATGCTGCAATGATCTGTTTGGTATTTCAAGCCAAACACTTCAGAGACATGTTTTTATATATCTGAGACCTTTAATAAAGTAATGAAAAACTGTAAAATAGGGGACCTTTAATACAGTGGACATGTCTACGGGATTGAACCACTGACCCCATTGAAAGACACCATTTATCCCTGAACCACAGCCTCCCCAAATTAGATCAAAAGCATATCATTGTTTAACTATATTAAACTGTGTAGACAAAATACACACAATGACCAAATTGAAACCCCCAGATTTTGATCCCCAGCCACTCAAGCATACAATCATCCATTTCATTATTTCAGTATATTCAATCCAGAGCCAGGCCTTCAGAGTTAGTTTGTATTATTGAATTTTCCCATGTCAGTTCTATGGGGCAAATACATGCTTGCTATTTAACTTGTTTTAACTAGGGCTGTTGTCTCTGTATGAGGGAGCATTATGTGAACAAACTGGCATTTAAAGGGTAAAAACAATATTAGGTATTCATGACCAGGACTAAAGTTATTTAAAATAATAAACTCAATGAAAGAGTAACATAACGTCAATATATTATTTAACTTTTATGTCAGTTTTTTTTTACACAGAACGTTTTGTCCTCTATTACATCAGAGCTTTTCTTAAGGGTTATTCATTGTGGCTTAAATCCAAACCGTCCACTAAAATACATGAAACTTCTCTGTGGTCCCCCACATGATTCATATATTTTTGATATCTCTGTTCTATCATTTGCAACAAAGATGTCCTGAGCTTGTAGGAGCATCTGTTCACAGAAAGCTGCCGAGTCTCAGGTGTCTTGTTAGAGGTCGGCAGGTTTTTGGGAAGCAGATTTAATGTGAGTGAGCAGCGAGGTGCTAAACGCTGAGTGGAAGTGTCACACACACACGCACACACGCGCACGCACGCACACACCCAGTGAGCGTGTTTGTGTGATTTTAATTATAAACTGCACAGGGGAGTCCTCAGTTGAAGTAATTAACCAAACGCTTTCTCTGACACTACATGAGGTACATCTGGGTTTTCCCAAATGCCATCCTGTCCTTAAGATCTCTCACTCTGTATCTGGAATCAACTTCCACAAAGTAGACACATAAGTTGATGATAGTATTTTAGATATAAATAAATGAGTGATTAAGAATGGGAGAGGATGAATTAAGAAAAAAGTGGGAGGGTTATAGGGATTTCAGCTGAAAGCTTTCTCTTATTCTGAGTAGTTTTTATTGTGCTCTTCTTCTGTGACAACTATTTTAAGAAAATAAAGAATGGTCAAAAATTATTCGTAGGAATGAAGTTAAAAGCTCCAGGAAAAGCTAGTAATTGGACCTTAAATTACAGCTTAAACTCAGCTATACTGATGTGCCTGATGCTGTAGAGATGGCTTATATTTCCAAGTAAAAGCAGTAATGCAACTTTGAGTAATATATTAAAAAGATAAAAAACTGGCAACAAAGATTTGTAGGCTCATCATTGTTTGCTGATGACCTTTCATGGTCAATCAATAAGTTTGATCCAGTCTATTCTAATGTTAATCCTCTACTTAAGGTCATACGGTCTATTATCCAGAGACTGACAGCAGGTGTTTAGTCCTGTATTTTCTATGTTGACATTAAATATAATCAATTAAATCGTAAATGGTACCTTTGTGCCATGTTTCCCTACCATTGGTAACATTTTAATGATTCACTTTAAAGTATAATAACTCTGAATGTGGCCCCTGAAAGGGTCTTCAGAGCTAACATTAGTGCACAGTACAGCAGGCCGGCAGTTAACCTGAAGCCGTCTACTTAAAGGCTTGTTATGGCTCAGGAGAAGAAGAAGAGGAGGAGGAAGAGGGGGAGGAGTAATTGGGTGGTTAGTAAGAGTGTGCTGGTCACTCAGGTGGGGGTGATGACTGTGATCCAGGTTGCCTTTTAGAACATTTGCCATCATTTGAATCATCTTGTGGTCTAAAGGTCAGAATACAACTCTGGTACATAACATTCCAACCTTGAGGTTCTTTCTTCAATTCACCTGCAGTGGTTTATTCTGCTAGAAATTAAACAGATCTTTAAAATATATTGATATTCAAGACCTTGTTGTCGTGCATTGTCTTCATGTGTAGATGTTCTATCCTTTTAACAGAACATTTAAGAAGACTACATTGTGCTGATACTGCTTCACTTTTCTATTAAACATTTTCAACCCTGGACTTTTATCATTCGGTAGGCTTTTATTAGTTTTACTTGAGAAAATAAGTTTGAGTACTTCTTCCCGCTGCCAGAATTTCCAGGAAGAGAAAGGGTGGAAAGTAAAACCAGATTGAATGTATATGGGGTTCCTAAATTAATGAAATCGGATTACTTAACCCTAATTATCACCTGTACAGAGATGTTGTAACAGGGCTTTAGTCCTGCTTTTAGGCCTCTGCTCGATAAAATGCACCAAAACGTTTTTCAGCATCCATTGTTGATTGCAGCTGCCCACGGCCGTGTCAGTTCATGTGGACATGGATTGAGACGGACTGATTGTTATTAGATGGATTTGTGCTTTTATATTTTCTCTACTTCTGATCAAATAATTTACAGCTTTTTTCGGCTGCCAATCAGTGGACAAAAAAAGATTTAGCAAGGTTAACTTAACAAGGCTGAACAATAATATTTTACTCTTTGTTTCAACTCTGATCATACTGATGTATATCTGCGAGTGCGATTCAAATTGTGTTTGGTTGCACCTTTTAACACAATCTAACAGTAATCTGCAACATCTTCAATAGTACTTCACTGTAGAAAGGTCAGAGAAAAAACTAGATTTTCAGGTGCTGTTAAGTTCTAACACCTATTTTATTATAGGTAACATTAAACTGACAATTTGAACCTCCATCAACCAGCAGCGTGTGTTTTGTCCTGCCCAGGTTCAGGGAGGCCATGCAGGCCAATGAGCCCGACGTGCAGGAGGTGTCCGGCCTGTTTCGCTCCGTCCTCCTGGAGACTCTGGACGATCTGAAGGAGCAGCAGGAGGCGCAGCGGCTCTCCAACCAGTGGAACAACAAGCGCGCCGTGAGCATGTCCCTCATGAACTTCAGGTCCCGCATCAAGATCAACCCGTTCGGCAGCACCGTGGGCCTGACCACTTCCGTGACCGACGGGACGGGGCTGAGCGACCTGAAGACGGTGTCAGAGGACGTGGAGCGAGCGCAGAGGACGTGGAGCATGCCTGACTTCAGATACAAAGGAAGCAGCAGCAGTAAGGTCGTCTGAGGCGTTCACAGGACAGTGGTGGGACGCTTCAGTGGGACAGATGTTGATGTTCACTTTGCGCCAAGCGAGGCAGGATAATTCCCACAATTCTCCCTGTCTTTGCAGTATGACACCAATCACCATTTCATCAATTCACACATTAAAGAGCAGGTGTTTTTCTCAGATTCTCTGCAACTCGACTTCACTTGAAACCGTTTTAACTCAGTGTAAAATAATCAGCTCCTACAGTGATGCGTTCTATATTTAGTATAAATTGAGAGCTATTTCGTGCAGGCCTAATAGGAATATGTATTCAATTTAAATGTCATTTAAAGGCTTTCTTGTCTCATACATGTTTCAGGAGCTTATTAAAAATGTTGTTTTATGTCACACAACACTAAATGGCTGCAGAGGTGAATGGTCTGTTCTGTCCGAATGTAAGTTGCTTGAGATTTCTGTATGAATTGTATGTACATAACAAATGACTGCTAAAAGTCAATGCTCAACATTAACTTCATTCAGAGGCTGAGTCATGCTCTCCCTTTACAGACTGCTCACTGTTTTCTTCCCCAACAGCACTCAAAGACTCGGCACAATAATTCATCATTCAAGGTCAGCAAACTGAAAGCTTTTCTTCTGTTCTTCACCTGCAACAGGGCTTAAAATAAAAATACTCAAATAAATGATCACTAAGTGTTACTAAAAAGTAAAATCTTTCCAGCCGTTTATTGCCGTTTCTTTTCTGTTTGTCACGCATCAAAATTCAACAGTACACAATAGGTTTACTCCATCTTCCAATCAAAGCTTCCACCTGTATTGATACAGGTGGACTAGAGGGGTCGTAGTATTTTATATTTCAATTTAATAAATGTCTGATGTTGAATAATATTCATGACAGAATATGGGGGAAATGAGGAAGACAGTAATACTAAAACAGTTACCATCAAACCACAGAATCAATTCTCCAATCATTTTTAAAGAAAATGTACATATTAAATATCAGTGAACACTGATAACACTTTGGCTCACACAGCCAACATTTATTTGGAAACATAACGGTTTTAATATCTACAGAAATGAATAAATGTATGGGCAATCCTACATGTGGTAATGTGGACATAAGTGATTGACAGAGTCAGGAAGTTAAAACAAACATTTTAAAAGGGGAAGTTGAAACGTTTATAATCTGGGGTGCGGAGTTGAAAAGTGAGCTTACCAGACCTGTGTAGCCTACTCCTCATCACTAGCATAGCATTCCCCAATTTCCAGCCAAACTGTCGGCAGGAGAGTTGCATTGTGGGTAATGTAGGTGTCTATTTAGACAAGGAAGAGAAATGCGAGAAATAAAAAAGACAATATCTCTGGTCCATTAAGAGAGCGACCATGTTTTCGGAAGGTAATGCTAAATCGGAGGTGACCAAAGCTTGGTTACAGACACCATTTTGGATGACACTGCTAAACATAAACACTTTTCATATCACAAAAGCTATCAGACTAAGCTGAAGGATTGGCCACCTGGGAAGTGCCCTGTGAAAAAGGAAGCTAGGGGTCTTCACATTCGCCCTGTCAGGCTCGCTGCTGCAAGTCGTACTCATTGTTTCTTTCTCAGAGAACTCTTCATTGTTGTTCTCCAAATTGTCGTTTCCTGAGTTCTGCAGAGGTTTCCGAGCCCGAGCACCACGACTACTGTCCATAGCACCATCACACGGTCGAGTTCAAGAAGTCCAGAAGTTCTGCTCGATTTTTATCTTGCTTCATTTCAACAAAAAAAGTACAATTTAAAATCAGTTCACAAACTATCAAGAAACACTTGCTCACTCTTGACAGCGAAAAGTAGAGATTACCTGTTTGTCTTTCTTTGTCTTCTTTACTTTCATCTTGATCTTCTTCCCTGAAATCATGCTGTACTTGCCCTTTTTCTTGTCTTTCAAGTACTGAAAGGAAAACACATGTAAGTTTAAGGGTACTAGATTACAAAAGTGATAAATTGAATGACAAAACTTGCCTGTGAGAGCAAATGTCACTAGCTATAAGAAGATCATAGTAGCAGCGGTTAGAGCTAGAAAAACTTGCAAAACAATAAAAAAAACACTGTCCAATTAAATTGCTTTCAGGTATACAGAAAATAGAATAAGATCTTATGGGGTTTGGTGAGATTTGGAGCATGTTTGGGCAAAACTTGAAAATGGTGAAACTTCCGTATTTGTTGGGGACACAGGAAGAAAATGATGGGACCTTTACGGGCAGTTACCTTGGATATTTGAACAGGTCCCGCGCTTTCTTCTTCTTTTGTTTTCTTGTCTTTTTTACGTTTGTGTCGCTTTTCTTTCTTTGCTTTCTGCTGCAGGATAGACAACGTTGGATTTAAGTCAGAGTCATGGTCGGTAATAAAACACCTCAGTCACTTTTAAATGAAACCGGTTGTCAGTTTTATAAAATGAGATAAATGTCAAAGATTACTTTTTTGGGTTTTTTCTCCTTTTTCCTTTTCTTAGTCTGCTTTCTGGATTTACTACGGGAGTCTAAAAACAACAAAACACATTGAAATAATAAATGAATATTAGTACAGTTATTATGATAACATAGATTTAACATGTCAATGAACAAAGCACACAGTTCATAAAAACAATAAATACAATTCAACACAAAAAAATGTGTTGCAGACTTTGAAGATGAAGTCTTACCGCTGCTGCTAGAGCTACTCCGACTGTTGCTGGATGAGTGTGATGAACCCGATGAAGAAGAGGATGATGAGGATGAAGATGAGGATGATGAACTGGAAGAGGATGAGGACGATCTACTGCGGCTGCGTTTACGCTTAGTTTTTTCCCGACCTGAATTAACAGAAAGACAAAGATTTACTTTTCTTTGTATTCGAAGATGACACTTACTAATACACAATTCTTTCAAAAGGCAAGACATTTGAAAAACTAGTAACCCAAAGACTTTGTGGATGAACAACCAACTGTGACATGATGCACCAATGAGATTATTAAGATGAATCATCATAATACTAACTAAACAGATTTCCTAAATAATGCTTGTGAAGAAAGTTAGGCTTCTTTAAAATACAGGTTGTAAAACACGGTTCATGTAAAAGAGAATCCCAGAGTATAGGACCCTAATGACTGATATTTTCAATATAATCATTATTATTAAGCGGTCGTGCCTGTGCTCCTTGATCTCCTCCGTTCATCTGTTCTGGAGCTTGAGCTGGACACCCTGGACTCCGTTCTCGTTGACTAGAAAAAAAAAACAAATACTTATGAAAAGTGTATTTCATTGTGATTGAGGTCATGATGTGACAGGAGACAGATTTATCATATTGAACTCCGATCAGCGTTTCCGGAAGAAGGCTCTAACTTACTAAGTAACTCAATGCAGAGTTCTAACTAACCGTCTAGAATAGATAACCCTGAAAAATAAAACTAGGTAAGACACTTTTGTTCACGGACTCAACACATGTTTAGTTATTTAATGTCCTTTCTGTTGTGCTAAACCGGGCTACTATGCTAAAGCTAAAATGCGCTTTGAGCTATTTAATAATCTAATGCTGGGGAGAAATGAGGTTCTATACTCACCATGGCGGCAGCAGAATACAGTTACTATATCAGGGATATATGTACTGCCACTATAACCGCTGTAAAAAAGGGTAGAAATATACATTTAGTTGCCAGAATCTTTCGTAAATTAGCATTAGCCAGCACTCTTAGGAGACATTTTGTAACCCATAATGCACCGCTGCTCGTACGTTCAAAACATGGGAGTGTAAACGGCCGAGAGCAGAACAGCGCCCCCCAGCGGGGAGGAGATGAACAGCACGTAGCAGTGTGTATGTCAAACAGGTGAGTTAAAGTTGTAATTAAACTAACATAAAATATTTCTAATTAGGACATTCAATTTGTAGCTGATTACATATAAACTAAGAACTACAGAAGACGAAGTTCAAATACCATGCTTCTTCACTTTCTATAGTAACGTATTGTAATGATTTACGTTACAGCTGTTTCTTTATTATGCTAACTTTATCGTTACACCTAACTTAGCTTAGCTGAATAGAAAGTAGCGCAATATCCAACAAAGCATCTTGTAAAATTACAATATATAATCAAAATGTTCGGGATTTGTTTTTGAGTTTCAAATTCATGGTATGTGTGTTTTCAGTGTCTACCCTAATTGATATAAATATGGTGGGCTAAAAGCTAAAATCCTGCTAACGTTTAAAGTAGCCTAAGTTTATCATGGTGTCCAACGGATAAATAAATGACCTTTTGAATGACACAAAACTTTAAGTCTATGCACAAAACCAATGTAATTTTCAATAAATCCAGTCTAACTTGCTAATATTAGTAAGCATTATGCATTTAAAAATATAAGAAATGTGTCTTATATGAAACACATTATCTTGTTACTGATATCTCATGAATTGATTTTACAAAAAATATTTTAATGGAACATTATTTCAGTTATTTGCATTATCTTCCATGTCGTGTGACCCACTGACTTCAAATCAATGCAGCATTGTATTATTGACTACACGGGACAAGTAGGACACACTTCTATGGATTATAGTCCACTTTTTAATTTATGCAAATACCTTAATGGAAATTTCATATCCATAAATATTTGTAAGTTTACTTCCACAAAAACACATAAACACTGGTATTGTACAAAAACATATTTATTAGTATATTATACAAATAAGAGCACAGGCCCACTGTATAAAAATACAAAATTTGATGTGTTTCAGTGTTCTGGGCATCATACATCGTTTGACAAACCAAAATATTGATTAACACTACTGTATGTGTAGTCAGCTTTATCTAGCCCTGCAGTTATTCATTTAAAATGATTCCAACAGTAACTCACCGCAAGAAAAACAGAAGAAAAGAATATAGCTGAACACCCAAAATTGTAAAAAAGTGTATTCATCTTCACATTTGCACCTTGTTTTAATGTTAGACTTTTTTATTTTTAATGTGTAAGTTCCTGTTGAATTATTTTAAAGGCATCTGAAAAATATTCAGTACCAGTTGCTCTTTTACAACAATGCAGGACTTTGATAAAACTGACCATGTCAATCCGTCTAAAAGCTAACTGTATGTACATGTAAGAAGAATACATTGGATGTAAATAGAAAGCAGACAAAAAAGGAACTTTAGCTTGCCCAGTAACAACCAATTTAATGCTAAATACATTCATACTCTATGCATTAAAGAAATTGTACAGCTGCCAACACATAGATAGAAAATGATCGTACGCAGCGGGAGATAAGTTCATTAGTTACAACATATAATGCGACTATCCCTGCCCGTGTCAGAGCTGCTGGTTCACGCAGACTGACTGACTCCTGCAGAAGGGCCGGGCTCCAGTGAGGTGACGTGAGGCCGCAGGTCAGAAGAGCTGTAACTCCTCTCTCTGACCTCAGCCTCAGCAGAAACACATGCGCCAAGTGTTTGGAAAAATTAAAGAATGTATGAAAAGAAATACACACTATACTAATATCTTAAAAAAAACATGCTTTTGATAATATAAAATGAAATAAACAAAAAAGCTTACGGAAGTGTATCAGCAGTGAATCTATGAGGTGGTCCACTGTGGTTTTAGATTCAGTGTAAAAGAAATCCCTGAAGTTCCCTGTTTCAAATTATTGAAATGTTGTGTCTTAGTGTCAATGGGATTAACCAAATATTTATGTCAACCATTTTTAGAAAGTTCAAAATATAGTGTAAAAGGTTCACTGCTTATCCTAATTACAATTTTAAACTCACACTGCTGGAAATATCTTTGCTCATAAAACTGTTTCAAATTGGCTTGTGTCGGTTCGCAGAGCAAATCGTCGAATTTCTTGAATGCATGTAATCACATTCATATAATTGGCAAATTGACATCTGTTGACATGGTGTAGCTGATTATTGATCCTTCTTAGTTTCTAGCTCAGGGGACAGAAAGCAGATTTTTAAACCTCTGCTTTGTTCTTCGAGTGATCGGCGTGAGCCAAGCTCTCCTCGTTCTCCTCCTCCTCCGCAGGAACCTGGAAAACATCAAGTCCAAATTATTTTTATGGAGCATATTGAGAGAAACCTAACTTTTGTCTTATATGCTTTACCACCTGGGTGTCGTATACTAGCAGAGGCTAAGGCAAGCAGTACCAGAGGATGGAATTAATACAGGAAGAACTGTTTTCCATGAATCAAAACATGTTGGTCTGATAAACACATTATGATGATACAATCCATCTCATTTAATAACTTAAACATTTTTAGGGTACTGCAACCTTTACTTGTGATGCTTGACAGTCAGACACTACAGATATTATTTATGAGGAGTGGGATTCCTTACCTCCCAGTAAAGAGAGTCATCGTAGCAGTTCTGGTCTGGAGGCTGGCCCCAGAATGGCAGCTTTATTATTAAACCTTGAAAAAGAAAATGAATTGTTTGATCACTCAGGCTTTTGGCTAGATCATAACAACTCAGCCCTCATGAATGAAAGTGTTCTGTCACATCTCACGTTTCATCTCCTCCACCTACCTGTAATTGCACCTCCAACCAAAGCGAACCCTAGGGACGAAGCCAAGGCAGCAGCTTGCATGGCAGCATTACCTCTGAAGAGGAAGAGGAGGAGGAGGAGGAGGAGGGGAGACAGCTGACATTTAACTGAATCATAACATTACTTCTAAACTACAATATAGTCACATGTTAATATATATATTCTTATTGGTATATGAAGGATTAGTGGTGAGTAAAATGGTCCTTACCCCTCTTTCTTCCCCAGAGCCACAGCCACAATGCCAGCCAACCCGCCCAGGATGCCGGGCATGCCGTGCAGATTGTGGACCCCGCAGGTGTCCTGGATGCCCAGGTGGGACGACAGGATGGGCTGCAGAGGGGAAAAGATCTCTTGTTGAATACAAAGGAGTGTGTTTTTGAAAGGTGAAGTATTCTGATTTAAATGAAACAGCATGAGCTGTCATCATATGGAAAAATGTAGGATTCCATCAAGAAATCGATAAATCTTGACAATCAAATGAAAAATTATATTGTTTTGTTAAATATCAAGTGCTTTACAATGAGTATATTTATTATCTTTTAGTCTAGCTATTAGTTTCTTAATTTTTCTGGACTAACTCAATAACAATACATTAAATAAAAAGCCCATCACAGCACAAAAAATATATCTTTGGTTTACACCATAAATTCAAAATCTGCCTTTTTTTTCTTGCTTGGCTTTTACTCTCCACTCACAGTGAGGTACTTGAAGCCCAGGGTAGAGACGATGCCAGCCACAAATCCAATCAGCATGGCCCCAAATGGCCCGATGTTCATGTCCGCACATGTTCCCACGGCAACGCCACCAGCCAAAGTGGCGTTCTGAATGTGCACCTGTAGTACAGAAAGACATAAAAACAAGTTTATAACTACATTTGTTTTGAATTCTTGAATTATATAATATTGTGGAAATCAGAGCTATCTGACCATGTCCAGTTTTCCTTTGTGCTCCACCAGGCTGGAGACAGCGTACGCAGAGAGCACACAGGCGGCCAGGGAGAGGTACGTGTTGACCACGGCTGTGAGCTGAGCGTAGCCCGGCTCAGCGATGGCCGAGTTAAAACTGGGCCAGAACATCCACAGGAAGACGGTTCCTGTAGACGAGTGGGATAAGAAAACGACATTTATATCAGGTACTCTCACAATTCTTATTATTATCAATTCACACTTCAAGTAAGGAACTTTCAAATGAATTATTCTCTGCGTTTGATACACATCTGAGGTCAGCTTTCATTCGTCAGTTTTTGCTGCAATGTTATTTGTGTCCACTAGGTGGCATACGTCATATATGTGCAGGAGGCCAGTGATGAAGCAGTGAGAGAAAATTAGAGCCACATAAAACTCATCACTCTCGTAAACAAACGAGTCTATAAAATTAGTTTGTGTAAAGCGCAAGATCCAAAGTGTAAGTGGCTCTTACCAATCATAGCAAACATATCAGAGTGATAAACGGATCCCTCGTTGTCATGTCCGTTTCTAAGACCAGGTCGGTATAGTACGCGAGCCACTGCCAGGCCAAAGTAGGCTCCATAAGCGTGGATGATCATGGATGCTCCAACATCACTAGCCTGTGGAAGAAAGGTTGATAAAGTTAAATAAAATCCAGTTTACACAGTGAATGTTGGTTGTTGTTATAATGTAGGAATGAATGCTATGGTTTGCTCATGTAGTTCAAACACACATGTATGTGTCATTGTGTACTTACTCCGAGGACTTCTGCCACTAGATGCTCATTGATGGAGAAGATGGAGATCTCCAGGATGGTCATGATGAGGAGCTGCACAGGGCTGGTTTTACCCAGAACGGCTCCAAAAGAGATCAGAACTGTAGCTGTGCTGAAGTCTGCGTTGATTATTCTGCAGAATGGAGAACACAACAAGTCTTTAGTCGAGATTAACTTGTCGGAAAAGTGATTAATTTGGGTTCTTTTGGCTTATAGTGTCATTTTCATGTTGGGGTGTAAGATCATTTTGAATCATTATTCAAATTTCTTCTGAAAAATACATTTGAATGATAAAGTGATTATTGTTTTTTTTACGAGAATCTTTACCAATCAAAGAAATTGCCTTTTAGTCTGTTCATACATACTGAAGGCCAATACATCTCTGCAGGATCATTATATACTTTATATAACTGCTTATATACGATAAATATCCACAGACCAACAAAGTTAAACCTTTATCATTTACAGAATCATAATCGCTTGCGTAATGATCTATTTAGCAGCTAATTAGTTTGTGATCTATATAATCTGCATCAAATGTTAATAATGGGGTTAACTGGTGTCCATTAGGGTGCAGAAAAAGCCTTTCGTACTTGAAGATGTTGATTTTGATCTTGCCGTGGGTCATGTGCAAGAAGCCCTGCATGAGGAGGCCCCACTGCAGGCCGAAGGCAGCCAGCAGGAGGTTGATGCCCACGCTGCTGAAGCCGTATCTCTTCAGGAATGTCATCAGGAACCCGAAGCCGATGAAGATCATGACGTGGACATCCTGAAACACTGGAGACATGAGAAGAGAGGTCAGTTCTGCTGCTGATTGAATGACAGGACCCTGCTTTGTTCAAGAGTCCCCCTTCAGCCTTGAAATTAAATCAACACTTTTATCGTCAATGCCTACACTTTCAAATTACCCAAGAATTCACTTTACATGGTGGTTCTTTCGACTTTGTAGTTCAAATGATTAGTTGAGCAGTTACTGGACTTCACGGGAGTCATTTCCTTTAACACTGGCTGTATTGTTGGCCGTGACCCGTTAACTGGAAAGAAATTCAATAAGACAGTGAATGGGATTCTGGGAAACGCTCCTGCTGTTTAATGTTGTGTTTGTGGCCTTGTACAGTTTTATATTAAGTGCATATGATCTTAAATGTTCAGCACACGCTTATCTATTACTCTCAGTTGATATCGGACAAAGACGGCTGGGTTTGGAATCACATCCCATATTTTATTAGCAGTGCATGTTGTTTTCACTATATTCTCAGCAATGAGGACAAACAAAAGGCCAAGAGGAGATACTCAATAAATCTTTAAGGCCATGTCATTTCGGGCGGTTTTGTGAAGGACCCCCAGGAGTCTTTATCCAAACAGGAAGGGGGATTCCTGTTTCCAAAAAGCCTCTGAGTTTGATATGATGAGCCCCCCCGTATGGAAAATTCATCAAGGTGGAGGTGAGCGCAGGCTGAGGAACAATGTGCTTCATTTCCTCAGTGAGTAATGATCATAAAGGTGGCCACTATTGTCTCGACAGGACATACTAATGCTTGCACCTCCAGAGGATAATTGGGTGGATTCCTCGGTCCGATCCGCCCTTCCCAAGAATTGAGATGGGTTCCAGAAAGAGGCGTCCTGTAGTGTGAGTGTTTACATTGTCTACGTTGTTGACCCTTCTCATAAACACCAGTTGAGCTCTCTGGGGTGCATAAGTTCAGCTTTTAAATGATATTTACAACTTCAGATCCTGTTTTGCAAAAGGGACTGCAATTAAATATTGAGCAATTACTTGCAATAGCCAATGAGAGCGAGCTGACTGGAAAGCATCACCAACCAATCTTGTAGTCAATATTGTGTTTTAAGGCAACCAGCAGGGACAATGAATACATGGACCCTAGCAAACAAATAGATTGGTACAAAACCCCTGAAAAACCACAACACGATTATAAAAACTATTTTATCGTTTCAAAAACAAGATATTTTTTCTACGTGGGGGTAGAGAAAAGCTAGCTGTAGCTAAGCCAACCAGCAGCTGGCTGTAGGTTTATATTACAAAATTATATTTTGCAACTGTTGAAAAAGACAATTGGAGTATTCCAGCACATTTAAACATGTCCTTTGATAACAGGTGAAAACCCCTTTCATCTACTTAGTGAGGCAGTATCTGAGGGTGCAACTGTGAAGTGTTTAACTGGGTTTTTTCTAGACATGTTCAAAACACAGAATACTAAAAACAGATGTTATAGTGACGGCTGCTTTAATCATTAACTTATCTGATACAAACAGAGCTGCTCAAATCTACTCAGTCAGAGCGGTTGCCTTGCTGCTCGACATGCACGTTTTCTTTTAAAGTGGATTAATGAGTAGTTTAAACAGATAACTATTTGTATTAATACATTGAGCACCCTAATTTACTTAGATACAACTAATAACAATCCAAAACAGTGTGCTACTACCATCTTATTATCTGTATTCAGGGATGATTAAAGATACATCTCATCTTGTCAACCTATCATTTACATTCTCCACTGCTCAGTAAATAATTAATCCAATTGACTCAAGTTGGATCAATCAAAAACAGTGGATACACATTATTTTTAAAAGCCTTCTGCTCATTTCATGTTGGGCAAAATGTTGTGGCTTTAAGTGTAATATCATCTCTAAAGAGGTTGTCATATTTAACCAAACAATCGTGACATTTGTGTAAATGATCAGCTTGAAAAATCCTCTTGTGTGTTTAGTGCCGCAAAACACATGGTCAGCATTTTGAGCACTGAGCTGATAAAAGTGTAAATATTGATTTGGCTCACATCCACTGAGCTGTTTGCCCCTCCAACTTGCACTTTGCCCCCCCCCCCCCTCCCAGCTGGGTGACACAGATATGTTTTTTGTAGTAGGGGCTTCTAGTGAACAGAATCTTGAGGATGGGGAGGAGGTAAAGTTGGAAAGCAGCCATATTGACTGGCACCACGCCCAGATGTTCGGTAACGCTTAGTAATCTTCTGAGCCAAGATCCCCTAAGGACGTACTGCAGTGCAGACTGTAGAGCAGTGATGCAAACAGTGCAATATAAGTTATTATTATTAAGTTCTTATTATTATTATTTTATGCCAAAAGCAACCCATTTCCTCTTCTCTGATGTTTTCATTCTTAAAGCTAGCTCCTGATTAAAATACAATTGCTTTTTTAGGGTCTTAATTAGAAACATATGCAGTGTTTCATCAACAGTACAACCAGAAATTGTCTTAACATTATTATAAAAGTGGATTGATTTTGATCCATGGTAGCTTTTCCACGCTCCATTTCTCTGCTCATTCGCCTTCCTTTGATCCTTTAACTGCAGATGTCTGGCATGCGTTGGATAGCGGATCTCTGCATGCAACCGCAAGCATTTATGTTATCCAATCCGTTTCAAATGGTCATGGCTCACATAACACAATGGCAATACTTGATTCTTGGCATTTTTAAATCCGGTTGTAGATTTATCATATCTAAGATGGCAATTTTGGATTGTTGGCACATTTTTTTTGGTTCTATATGTCTGTGCAGAGTGACTATGAAACTATGTTTTGTGTTTTTTACACATGAACTCATTAGATTGTTATATGACAACTTGGAGGTAATTCCTGGTCAAATGTGTGACTCACCAAGTGTAATGTGGAAATATGCTGCATTACTAATGACACTTAAACCTCACTAAAACATATTTGCACTTTAAGGGATGGATGATTCAATGAGGCTAAAGGATGTCTTTCTAAGAACAAAATCAACCTTTTTATTGAAAAACCTTATCAGAAACACAGTCTTATTCAAAGCAGAGTGCGTTTTACATGTCTTAAAACATGCCTGGAGGAGTTCCTTAAATTTCAACTCAGCTAAGTGTGATGAAGGGTCAAAAAAGAAACCGAAAAAATTATAATGAAATTCTGGAGAAGACTATATTGCTAGACATATTCGAGCCTATCCTATCTGAATAAGAATATATGTCCAGCTAATCTCTGGGTCACACCTGCCCCGCCCTATCTTGAGCAGACTTTCATGCAGCACAACAGTTTTGTTATTGCAGTTATCTTAATGCAGATACGTTGTCAATATGCAAAGAAAACTACTGAACTGCAGAAGCACTCAATACGTTTAATCGAAAACAGAGCTTTTTTCTGCCCTCTTGACCATCTGCCTTTGTTCTTTATTATCTGCAAGACATGTTGATTTAAATCACATGTGGTCCCACTGCTTGAGCCCTGACACGTCTCCCTGCGGGACCCTCTTTGACTCCTCAGCTGCAAGGGTATGAATAGACTATGTGAGGGATGAGAATTTGACCCCATGACTCCTCTTATTGCATTCAGCAGACCTGCAAACAGCCTCCAAATTCTTCTATTTCTGTTTGCAGGTAATTGGAAAATTACATCTTTAAAACTGAAATCCCATGAAAGAGTTCAGTGCAGTGCACACTTCAAAGTTCAACACCAGAGTAGCAAAGCTGTGAAATGTGGAGGATTTGTAGATTTATTTATTTCTAAATGAAAAAATTGAAATAAAATGAGTTTCAGGATTTCCCCTAATGCTTCTTAATCTGACTTTTTGTGTCATATGCAAAGGAAAATCACCCAGGATGAGCCCTCAATAAGGGGATTGTTTCTCTGTTAACATCAAAACTGCAACAAAGCCAAAACCATTAGATAAAACATCATAATCTATTATTTGTAACCTCCTTAAAGAAGCTAGTGACCAAACATTGAGGCATCAGTAGCAGAGCATCCCTCAGCGCCCCCAGGTATACTTACTGGGGTAGAGATCCATTGGCATTGGCTCCTTAGAGTCACTCTTGTTGGAGGCTTTGTCATGGGGGTCATCACTTTTCCCATCATCATAGACCACAAACAGTGCAAACAGGATGATGGTGATAATCTCCAAAACCAAGGCCATGATGGGGAACTTCATCCTCATGTTGGTGGCGTACGCAGGCATCTGGAGACCAACTCTGGTGTCTCTCGCAGGCCCTCACTCTGCCTGACTGACCCTCACTATCTGCCTTTTTTAGGGGTTGTGCTGTGTGAAGGGAGGGACGAAAGTGGTGTCTGGTTTTAAACTGATGTAGGTTTTGTAGTGACCAATGACAGGGCAGAAGCCTGGGGCCTGGGTGGTGAACACCCCCCTCGTGCACTTTGCACAAGGGGATGGGTTTCCTCTGTGGACGTCAGAGGGGACGAAACAAAACACAAATATAATGACACTCTGCCAGTGAGCGGACATGAGAAAAAATACTTAATGACTGCTCCTTCCTACTAATTTCTCACTGTCAACGTTTGGTTTGTTGATATATTTACTTTAACTTAAATGTTGGGACTGGAGCATTTCTCTATTGGTAACATAAACGTCTTTAAAACATGTAAAACACTTTTTCAAACACATCTCAAGTGGAAAGTAGCAATACAACCCCATAAATAATACTAACGTGCTTATTAAATGACTTTGTTTTGAAGTTTTCTATATAGTTTCAGATGTTTTATATCTAGAAATTGATTTGATTTAGTTAGTAATGTGTTCCAGTGTTGACTGTCACGATCTTGGTGTTATGTCACGGTTTTATTTTTGTGTGTCTGGTAATGGGTTTTGTTTTGCTGTTCTTTTCTCCCTGTTTCATGTTTTCCTCCCTGTCTCTTGTCTGGTCCTTCTCCCTGTGTTTTCCTCCCTGTCTCTTGTCTGGTCCTTCTCCCTGTGTTTTCCTCCCTGTCTCTTGTCTGGTCCTTCTCCCTGTGTTTTCCTCCCTGTCTCTTGTCTGGTCCTTCTCCCTGTGTTTTCCTCCCTGTCTCTTGTCTGGTCCTTCTCCCTGTGTTTTCCTCCCTGTCTCTTGTCTGGTCCTTCTCCCTGTGTTTTCCTCCCTGTCGTTAGTTTCCCTGGTGTCTCTGATTGACTGATTGTGTTCACCTGTTGCCCTTGTGTTTCTCCTCCCCTGCCCGGCTGTTTCTCGTCTCGTGATTACCCCTCCCTGTATTTAGTCTTGTCTCTTCCTGTGTTCCCCGTCGGTTCATTGTTTGTTTGTCCTTCCTTCACGTCACGTTTCATGTTTTTCTCTCTGGTCTTCCTCCATGTTTTTCACGGTCAGTTTTTGTGTTATTGTTTTCCTGAGCTACCGTTTGATTCATGCCATGTTTTGTTATCAGCTTTTAAATAAAGCTCACTTTTTGTTTCTAAACCTTTTTCCGTTTTTGTAGTCTGCATTTGGGTCCTACCTTTTCCGCGATCTTACAGAGATCATAACATTGACTCCCCTTTATGAAGACATTTGGATTAACAATGTTACCATTCACCATGTTCCTTGTTACCTTTTTTTTTTTACTACTACCTAACCCTAAACCTAACCCTTGATAAATCAGAAAAATTATCTAGGGATAGACAGCTAATAGATTTGAAACAAAACGGCTAAAACTCTCAAGGCTAAGAATGTGTCTTTTGTAGTGGAGTAAAAAAGTACATTACTTCCTCCCAAATTGTAGTTAATGTAGCATTTAATTAAAACACTAGTAAAGGTATTTCTAAATTGTACCTACAGTATGTAAAGAATTCTAGTTATTCCATCGATCCACCATTGAGTCGATGCGAGGAAGACGTTGCCTCTTAGGGTCAGTTGTCTCATGTTGATTTAAAAAATGCAGCACATTGTCCACCCTTGACCCCTACAGACAGTGTGTAACTGTGATATGGTTACTTCATAGTTCAATTCCTTCGCCATCAACTGATACAGTATACATGCACGTGCTTCCTTTCCCAATGGAACCCATCCAAACAGACCCTCTGATTGACCTGCAGGTTCTGATCCTGTAAGTGGGTCCCACAGCGAGTGTGGTGACAATCTGAGGCCTCTCACCAAATTACCCCAGGCCAGAGGTCCGTCATTTGGGTCCGAGATCTTTATGAATGAGCGGAGTACTTAATCACTGCCAGCAACACATTTCTGTTTGTCTTGAAGCTGAGCAGAGTGAGGGTTTTCCCAGACCCTTTGGAAAATTGCTTCCAAATGTTGAGAAATATAAAAAACTCTGCAGCACTTCTAGAACTGATTTGCTCGTGCTGAGCATGTGCTTTACAGCGTTTCCTTCTAATATTTGGCAGATAGTGGAGGCTTTTACAATGGGCGAGGCCATGTTTGTTTTTTCACAGACAAGTGAGCTAACTTGAACAGCATGGGAGGATTTGTGGTCCAACTGCCACAGTCATTCATTCATGAAGGTCACAGATACTCCCTAACATTAGCTTTCTCTTCTTTTAGCTCTTTTTAATTGCGTTTTAGTGTATGCATTACAAAACAAACTGTCTGTTTGATGCCTCTGTTCAACAAACTGAATATTTTCCCTCCAGAGAAGTTCTAACCCTGACATTTTTTTGTATAAAGGTGAAACTGCAATCTGCAATAATTTAGCCAATTATTATGTCTGTAGTTTTGCCATCAGCTTTCCTCCACTCAGCTTCAATCTGTCAGTAATTTGACTGAGAGCATTACAAAACAGTTTATATAATGAAGACTTTCAATAAAGAAACACTCTGAAACTCTCACATTTCTCAGCAGGGTTTCCCCTGAGGATCCAAGGCTCTTAGGTTGTTGGTTTTGTTCCCCTTTTTTTCTCTAACCTTGAATATGCATGATTTAGTGTCTGGATTAGAAATGAAGACTTTTGGAATAATATAATGCTTTAATCTCCTGAATATCACTTTTATACAGGAATTTCTGCAGGAATAGAAAAAAAGTGCGGGAAAATAAACATATCGGAAGATTGGCCGATGGGCTTTAAAGGTCCCATGTCATGCTTTTCCGGTTATTACCCGTCCCCTTGTGTGTTATGTAGCTTTTTATGCATGTAAACCGTCTGCAAAGTCACAAACCCTCAAAGTACACCCTGTAGCGAGTAAAACTCTAACACAGAAAATACCTGTCTATGCTGCCCCAGAACGCCTCGTTGGAGATTTCTCTTTTTCCATTTTTTTCTTGCTGGGTACAGTGACATGACCATACCCAAATGGACCCATTGGTCCAAATGGACTAATCCGTGGAGCTCCTCACACACACACACACACACACACACTCTCTCAGCGGCGAAGCTGTGACGCGCTGGGGGGGGTGCTAGTGGAGCCTCGCAGATGGGGGTGCTGCAGCCCCCTTAGCACCCCCCCCTTCCCGCGTCCATTCGCGATGTCTTTCTGTCTCGCAGACCCCACGCAGCAAGCAGGAAATTACACCAGTAACCCAGCTCACACTGTCCGCTCCTCACAGCAGCGAGCCGCGCAACGTCCCGCCAACACGGCACCCAGACCCCACGCAGCATTCTCATCTCTTTGTCATTACTGGTTGGTGGACTCATCAGAACAGAGTGGGCGAGCGGACCCATCGGAGCACACTGGGCTCACAGGGAGGGGGGGGCAGGAGCTCCAACAAGCCGTTAGGACAGAGAGTGAATACCATAGACTGGTGAATACACACTATACAGAGATGCTGTATGAGAAACCAATGTGAGTTTGGAAAATTACACAATGTAAATCTATTCTAGTAGACCTCAACAATGGAATTATGATCAGTAGAAATGGCCTTGACATGGGACCTTTAAGTATGTAACTACAGGAAGGAAACAATTATCTTAGCATAAAGACTGAAGCAGGGGAAACTGCATGTTAATGGTTAGCTTCCTCGCAAAAGTTCTATAGGAGCTAGCCATGCGAGTTGGCTAGTCTGAAAGCTAGCCCGCTTTGTTTGACTTTTAGTTTGTTTCTCTTTGTGAGGGTTGTTGCAGTTTAGAGAGTTTTAAGATCAGAGCCCTTGTTGCCCTTACAATCTTATGTAAAATAATTCAACAATTCATCAAACAAACCCTATTATTGCTGCTGGAAAGAAATGTGTTGGGTTGTTTACATTCATAGAATATGAGAAACTTTGAACATTAAAGCATCAAAGTAGAGAGAAAAACAGCTTAGCTAAACAGCCAATTCATTTATCAGCTCACATCAGTTTTAATCTAGCCTCCCTGTGAACTTACATGAACATTCCAGGAAAGCCATTAGGCGATTTATCTCTGCTCTCTAACAACCCCACCGTAAAGCGCAGATCTGTGGAAAATAAACAAGCCATCAAGCCTAAATGTCCTCCATCCTTTGTCCTGGATCTCCACGTGCCGTTATGCAACATACATGACTACACCGCTCTGATGTCCTGCGCTGCTTTGAAACCACACTGACCGTACAGTTGATACTCCTCCTTGGTCCATCTATCAAAAGAGAGTCACGCAGAAACGGCAAGATGATTCGGTGGGTGTAAGGGATCAAAGGGCGGAGGAGCTGCATGATGAAAGTCTACTTTAGTTCGCTTTACTTTTCTACATCACGACAATCCTGGACAGGCTTTAATCTGCCACATGTTAAGGTCAAACAGAGGTTTAGAGCTCCATTGCCTCATATATTGTTATACTATATTCTTTTTGATGAAACACCCAGGACAACTTTTATCTGAGCATTTAGAGCAGATATCGTAGATGTATTTGACATTATGATGAAGAAGTTCAGTTTCATTTTTAGAAGGTTGAGCGGATTAAAATGTTTACCTTTAATCCATTTACCTATCAAATAACCTTTTTCTCAATACGTTCACCAGTGTTGTGGCTCGTCTCGTGCGGGGGGCACCACCTAGCAGCTGATATTTTCGTACGAACATTCCTGTGTGTGGTTGTGTGTGTTCAGCTCTTTCTCCTGCAAAGGTCAACTCCACATGCATCATTATTGGATGCCCCCACCCCTAAAGTATTTACTTCTTATCACTTGTAATGAGGACCAGTACATCCTCACAAGGAGTACTTCTCCCAACACTGCAGGACACAGACCTCTGCACTCGTGTGAAGCAACGTATATGCCTCTTGTTGGATACCCAAGGGATCAACACCACATTCCTCAGTTTGGAGGATTCTTCCATATAGAGATATGTTTGTGGCTGATTGGAAACAGAGGCCAGTTGGTGTGACAAACCCAGGTCTTTTCTCCTCATTAATCAAACCTGTAAAGAAATCAGTCTTTTGTTTGGTGGGGTAACATCCCATAAAGCTTTTTACATAAATGTGTGTGAGATCTGGAGAGCTTTGCATGAGGAATTTGTTCAGCAATCCAGCCTGATTTATGAGGCCCGATATATAAAAGAAAGCAGAGTTCCTCGAGTGAATTTTAAAAGTGAGGCAGTGGAGATTCTTTGAAGTCTTCTATGCAGCTTGTGCCTCCACTGGGACACATTTGTGATAGTGTTTCTCTTTATAATCTGATGCAGGTTCAGTGCAGCGCTGCAGGTTCGTCCTGCCTGCAGGGCTCAGAATGCCACAAGCTGGAAGCTAAAAATACTGTGTGTTCGAGTAAGATGGCATGCATCTGTAAATATTAATAGCTGTTTAAGAGTTGTTACTTTAAACTGAGAGGGCATTTGAAGGATTTATTTCCAGTCTAGAACTAATTTCAGGATTATTCTGAGTCAGAATAATCATGAAAGTGTCAGAATTTGACACCGCTTGATCCAGAACAACTGCCGCATGTTCTTACAAAGTTAACAAAAGTGAAACATCATTTGTGGATCCAATCTTTTGATCTACGCTAAAATGTAATGGGTTCTTCTTTGGCCCATGCTACACCCTTTGTTTAACCAATTTAGTGAAAACCGGGCCGGTCGTTTTTCTCTAATCCTGCTGACTTGACAATCAAACCAAGGGGAAAAGCTTACTCTTAACATATAATTCCTCAAACTGCTTTTAAATAACTAAATGAGCTGGGTGAGAATACATACATGCATACATACATACATACACACATACATAATGCAGGTTATGAAGAACACAGCCTTGATCAATAATATCTTCTGCACAGAGGAATAAATGAGTTGTCATTTCTTTACATCCGTCTGTGACACGGTTGAAAATACATACAGCATGTCACCACAGAGGTCATGGCCATGTTGGATCACGGTTCAGACAGAGTTCAGTGTTTCACTCAAGGACACTTTGACGACAGGTGTGGATATGTCACTGGGATTCAACAGACACTCAAGTTATGGAAGTTATGAAACATGAATCTCCCCTTGTAGTGAGTCCCAGTCTCTCTAATGTAGTGTAGCAGTATTTCACCTGAGAAACGAGCAAGGAATCTCTTGGAAAATGACACTTATGTTAAGATTAGTCACGGAAGGGATCGAATTCACATGTGTGGGACATTTTTCACATTTCCAGCTGCAGAAGTCGTTGAGTCAGCAGGTGTTTTACTGAAGGGTGTTGAGGAGCTAATATTCCCAAGAAACTTGTGCTGCTTATTTTCTGCGAAAAGGTTTGGGCTGTTTGCTTTGAGATCAAGTCTTCTTTGTTCCTGATCAACAACTGCAGCCGGTTAAACTAGGTGTAATGTGACAGCAGAAGCATGGATCAGTTTGCTTACGGGGGTCAAAGAAGTAGTTGATTTCAGAGGCTCAGTGGGTGACTGCTGGTGAAGCTAATGATAAGTTGCATGGCTGCTAGGAGAAAGGATCGGCTCTCTTGTTTCTGAGAAGAAACCAGAACCAGAGTGTGCACGACAGATCAGATTTTATGTCTGTCCCCAAAACAAGTCCTTGAAATTAGTATTTAATCTGTATTTTTTTTTTAAACAAGTGAGAAAGTCTGCCATGGGTATGATTTTCTTCGTCCTTGTTTACAAAGAAAAATATCATTCAAAGCAACCAATCATTGTTTTCTGATATTTAATTAACCTCATGGCATTGGCATTTTCACTTTTTAAAGAACAAAACAAGTATTGTGCGTCAAAGCTTCACTCCCCTGGGGGCTCAAATCTGTTCAACAACTCTCAGGTTAACCTGCAAATTTGATTATGTGACAACTTAATCGCAGATGTGGCATCTTTTGAAGATGAAATGAAATAATGGAAATCAGTAATCCTCTGACGGGCATGAAGTCCTCAGTAAGTTTCATGCTAACCTGCTATTAGATGTTGGTATTTATTGTGATGGTGATGCTATAACAAAGGCGAGGTAGTCTGTTGCTTAATGGCGAAATTGTGAGTTTCCGAAGAAGGTTGACTGAGTTTTGCACAGGATTTTGTGAAACTGGTGGGTGGACTTAAGAAACCATCACCACATTGAAAACAATTATAATTACAAGTACCACATGATTTATTTTGGCCATTTAATTCCACAAACCCCTGATGCATCTTGGGGGAGTGAACTGGAATGGAGAGAATTATAACTCGAAGACACTCCTCCTCTCTCCCCACAGCCCCCCTGAACACCCCCCCCCCCCTCGCTTCCTGCCGCTGAGGGGAACAGTTGCACACTCTGATAAGCCGCTCGGAGGGAAGCCTATGCAGGCGGGTAATCAGCATGTTAGATGCTAGCAATCAAGAACAATCACAAGCATTCATCATGTTTATGTTGCGGTGGCTCTTTTATGCTATTTAAGTGAACTGCAATTGTTTGGCATCCCATAGTATTAAGAGGGCATCCATCTGGTAGAATTTGTCAATGACAGGTGAACGAAAATAAACTAAGGCAACACGTAAGCACACATTTGAGCCTTGAATAAAACCTCAGATAAAGTTTTTAATAGGAGAATTTCTTTCTGTCAATCAAACATTTCTTCAATATAACATGAATATTTCCTCTTACATCAGCACTTTTAAAGGCTTTGTACACGGGATGCAGATAGGCTGCGCTGTTTGAAGAAGACTGGGAGAACTCAAATGTTTAACAGGTGTGTGCAGGATTGTACGCCATGCCTATCAAGTTTCCGTGGGATATGCAACAGGCATCAGTCAAAGCTGCGTGCCGACAGAGGAGCGTGAGTACAGTATGAACGCTTTGCGACCAAAACCACATGTGTAGAACGTGATACAGAGAAATTGCAGCTATGTGTTATTCTGTGACAGCAGGGATATGTACAGTTACTGACCCTCAGAAGCACGCTAAGGCTCTTTTATGAGTGTGGTTATGGTACTCGATTCTGGAAGGATAAACATTTAAGTATTATTTAAGCAATTTGGCATCACATTTTCAGCATTTACAAACGATTTTAAAGGAAAAGATTAAACGAGAATTACTTGAAGGCTGGTTTCGTGTGTAAGTTTGGTTCCATGAAAACCTATTAGGTCTACAAATACATTTCAAACCATGCTTACTGTTTACAGAAACAGTATGCCGCCTATTTGCTGGGGGGAGGGGTTACTTTGGTTACTTTGTAGTGCCGTGGGACTTCTTCCATAAAGAGAAATCTTTGCTTTACTTTCTAGTTTCCTCAATTAAAGATAAGACAAGCATGTTGTGGTCCCAGGCCACTGCAAGTATAAATAGCATGATAACACAATAACATTTAAATTGTTACATTTCTTCTGGTGAGAAAGTGACAGAAAATGCAACATATGATGGGTCAAGAGCTTGACTTGAACTCATATTGTCATTTTAAAGCCACATTTTCCTTTTAGTTTTAAATGTCAAGCATGTACAATGCAAAGTAACAGCATGAGTGGTTAAAGGACATGTAATAGCACCTCTGTCTTTTTTCTCCTTCTGATTTCCCACAGTCTTTATCTTAAGACTTTTAAATCCACCAAGCCTGAAAGGAATTGCCTGCCACATTATTTTTGGATGAAAGCCTTTGGTTGTCAGCGCTGGAGCTTCCTCAGTAGTCCTGATGTCATGCTGCCTTTTAGACACAGAGCCCGCCTGCAGTGATGTTGTAATTGCTTTATCTGGCACAGGCTTCTTTAAATGACGCTTAATTGAGGGCCTTCACCGCACCCTTTCCTCATGTGGCTCCACGCGGCAATCAACCTACTACGTTATCACCACATCTTAATAAAAACTAAAATGATTGGACCACAACCCAGGACTTCCCATAGAAATAGGAAAACGGAGGAAGGAGTGAGGGAGTGAGGGAGCAACCGAAAAAAAACATCCTGACTTAATGGAGACTGGGCTTTCAATGCACAGGATGTAGAGAGATTGCTGGTTTGAGGCATGTCGGTGAAGTAGAAAAGGGAGGGAAAAATTGAAAATGACTTGTCACGCGAACTCCAGAGCAGACCACACAGCTGGGAGGAGCTTTGTGTATATATAATACAATTAATGACTACAGTATTTCAAACATTTACACATTGAACAAATAGCTTGGAATGCAGCAGAAACACAGAGGAGTCATGCAAGTTTCAGCTGAGTAATGCAATCCCCCTTGAAACTATTGATTCAAAGCAGTTCACTGATTATATCAAAGAATTTCCCATAGCCACATGAAACAGAATATATTTTAATTATGTATTTTGTCTGATGATCCAGCTGTTTGAATGTTTTCACACATGTGAGCTATTACAGGAGGCATGTTAATTACATAAGGGCTACACAGATGTACAGTAGGGTCCATTTACTGTACATGGGAGGCATGTGTTCCAATGTAACAGGCCATGTTTAGGTTATACAAACAGCTTGATGGGATAATATTTGCAATTTTCTAAGAAGGTATGCGTTTGTTTAGGTGTGTGAGCATGCAATGTTGGTTCAGGCTCACTGTAAAAGTCACAGGAATGAAAATTGAAATGATATTATACAACAGTATTTTCTAACTGAGTGTTCGCATGCTGAAACCCCTTTTGAATCGTCCTTTTTTTATTTTACAATATTTATTCATCTCTATTTTGTTTTTGAGTAATGCTTTTCTTTTGGTGCTGAAAGGCTCTTAAAATCTACTTGTTGGGTAATGTAACAACACAAATACATCAATAAACAAAACAACAAAACACAGAATTATACTCATGTGCTTGTTATTGCATAATGTTATGGCTGGGTTTATCAGGCGTTCAGACAGAAATTGCAAAGGGAAAGACCCGACAAGACACACATTTGCCCGGGGTGGCACTAATTGACGATAACACGAGTAGAAAATGTCTTCAGTTTAGCGAAAAATTGTCCTGGAGCTTTATGAATCTGTTTCATAAACATTTAGAGACAAGTGTAAAACGGTAGGGAGACTGGAGGGAAATTACAGAATAAAAAGATACATTTAAAATCCTGGTGAGCTCTGAGTTCAGTCAGAGCCAGTCTGACTGATGTCTCATGGGTACCATGGCTGTTTGGGGAGAATCAACATTGACTACACAAACAGTCCCCTATTATAATGAAAATAGCACAAGTTACTTATTTTGTTTTAATCAAACTAAATCTTTGAGCATGAAGTTTCATCAATGAACAAATATCAACGCCATCCCAGTCAATGCTGTCACCGAAAGTCTGTATTAAAGTCACAAGATGTAGATTAAGCCGCTTCATTAGACAAAAAATAGGCCGTGAGATATGGTCAAAAGCTATTGAAAAAGCAAAGTAAGTACATGCTGCCCAGTGAACATCAAGTGTAGAATATTCATAACCACCGTCCCTCTTGTATATTGTGGAACATGTGAAATTTGAAGCATCGTTCAGCACTTACGTTCTTGTCTAGCAATACGATTGGTGGAATATTTAAACCAAAATTGTCTGCGTCATTATACATTTTAAGGGGCCATTGAGAAAGTATGTCGGTTTCTTTTTTATTCTGAGGCTGAGCCAATCCTTTAAAATACAACCCATTCATCTTTAGGAAACAACAACAATACTTCATATGTCTGCAGTGCAATATGTAGCAACAGCTGTACTTGCTTATGACAGAAGTGTAAATTAGAGGATTATCATGTAATTAAATACAAACTGTTTACTACTCATGTTGTTTATTCATGTAAATCATTTAGAGTCCTTTGTTTATGCAACTTTCTAACATCTATGAATCTCCAGCTCTGTCGTTTATATTCCCTAAGAAAGTTTGACCTGTCACTGTGAACATATACATTGTCTCCCTCCAGATGCAGATGTGTTTCCCTATAGAAAATAATAGAAAACATACGAGGAATTCATAGGAAAAAAAAAACCATTATTTCACTTTTATTGCAACTAGTAACTACTTGGAGATGAGATATCACTAACATATTTACACATAATATCTGCCATGTGTAACTATAACATACTGTTAGTTAACAAAATTAGCTAACTGAGTGTTAGCATGCTACAACCCCTTTAGACTAAGGAGTTAAGAGGGGGGAAATAGGTCAATCATATCTGACCTGACATTTCAAAAAAATACTCTCTCAGCAGTTAAGTTTTTTTTTTTAAAGTGATTTTTCTACCTAAAAATGATGCTACAGGGAATTCCTGTTTACTGATAGCTTATAATTGACGGAGCTAAAGAGGCGTCATAGCAACTGAATGATTTGACTATCTCCACATTTTAACTGGTGCAAGCCGATTTAGCGAATCACTTGTTTGAAACTAGCACTATTACTCGTATGGTCATTAAGAATGTAATAAGGACAAACTAAGTGAAGGATTACCAAATAGTTGGGGTAACCCAGTCCTGAACTTTGACCTTTCAAACTATCTTCTCTCACGTGACATAACTGCTGTAGCACGAATACATTGGCTGCCACTGAAATAATGAACGGTGAGCCATTGACCCTTGCATGACCAAGCCATTCCTGAGTGAAGCTTATGGATTTGGTCCCTGCATCTGTCTGACACGGCTAATGGCTAACAGATTTACCAGGATGAGAAAAAGGAATGTGCTCGCCGTCTTCTGCGTAAATGTCAGGCCCGGCAAACGGCTGTGTCAGATTACTGTGGCAGCAGCGATAAGCAGATGTAAAGACCCGTGGGGCTTATTTATTATTAAGGCAGAGAGGAGAAAAATAGCCAGAGCACTGCAGTGAGAACAGCGCTCTGGAGAAAATAACGCGCTCTCATGCAATATTTGACAGGACGTTGGGCCTCCTTCTTTTGATAATACAGCAGGACGGATACATTGTTAATTCAATTTTTCCCAGACAGTTATTTTCAAGAAAATCATACAAAAATGATGAATATGAAAGCTGACAGTGAAGTTCAATTATTCACAGGAGCCAACTTTTGAAAAGCCAAGGTGGCTCTAAGAATATGTGAGAATGTATTGAGTTTCTCGGCCAAAAAAGTATTTGACTCTAGTGGTAAAAGATGTGGTTTCCTTGAAGTTGCAGTATGTTGAAGAATGACATGCAGCCTATGCTGTAGGGGTGTAACAATATATCAGATCAATGGGATCCCAACATTTCCAATAACTCCAATAGGTTTTTTATAAGGCTCACATTCTGTCAAACAAAATGTTGCCATAAACTTAATGCTTGTTTCAAACTACATGTATATCAGCAAGTGCTGCATGTTGTCCTCATCCGTTTTGATTTTGTTACTAGGCGAAGTAACTTTTTTTCAAGTACAGGCTTAATGTTGTCAGGAGTAATACTATACAGACTCAAACATTGTTTTTATTTAACAAACATGGTTGCAGAATCTAAGGCCGACATGTGGCCGGGAAATCGCTTTCAGAAAAGTCTCAATATGATCACGTTTGGGTCAAATCTCGACAAATATGACCATTGGCGCGGGAACCTTGAAACACATTACAAAAAACGTAATGGACGAGGTGAATGCATAAGCTATATTAACAAAAAAATGTGCATATGGCTTTAGTCACATCTATAGATCAAGCTCACAGAGGGCGTTTCCATCAGGATGTCTTTGGGGCCCCCGGCGTCAGACATTTCATAGCCAGGAACTATTTCCCTCCATCTGGTACTTCACTTATTATCACACACACATCAGTTACATGCTGCCAACAGGTGCCAGAATGCATTTCGGACTACATGCAATATCGCATGTGGAATTGTTTAGACTCTTATAAGCATATTTTCTGCCATTCATTTTGCGTCTGTTTGCTGCTGTGCTGTTTTCCACCGCAAATAAATGTAGTTTGTTGAGACAATAAAGTTAATAAAACAAGAAATAATATGGCAGTTTACATTCTGGTGCTGAAACATGTAATGAAATGTAACCCAAATCTGAGGGAGAAGTTAAATGTCCTCCTTCAACACTTTGTCAGTAGTTTCAAGGTGTTTTAGATTAAATTGACTTAGTGTTCATCCCAGTTGCAATTTGTCTTTGGTTAGTACATACATTTTACTTACAAAGCACAACACCATTAGAACATAGAATCGTACACTGGTGCACATCCTAATGTAGCATATAAGTTATGCTAACACAAATGTATAGTAAAGCAAGCGTTCCTGGATTCAGTCTTGATCGTTTGAATCATGTAACTCCAGCCAAGTTTGTATTTGCTCTTTATCTTCATGAAGATAGTCTTGTTTGGACATGTTTATCTTCAGTTTGGTTTGTGTAGATAAGGATAGATGCAGGTCAGCTTGTTTGAAAAGCTGCTTTTCTTGCATTTTGCACTATAAGATCAATGTAAAGCTGCTTGTATCACCTCTTCCTAATAAAATACCCATTAGAGTAGCTTTATAAGTTATAAGCTATGGTTTTTAAATGGACTTAAGACGAAAATCTCATAATTCTTTATGATGTTTTCTCTTGTGCTGCAGAGAATCTTGACCAAAATCAATGTATTAAGAACGTATTAATCATATTATTGAGGTCTGATATGTCTCTATTTTCAAATAAAAATGGTTCAAAGATATCCTATTATAAGCCAGTTAAAAAGAATAATGGAAATACTTTTTGTTTGACATATAGTATTGGTTTATTCCAAAAGTTCTTGTACCATAATCATGTTACAGCGACCAGAATACAAGTATAACGTTAACCAACTAACAGACTCCTAAACAAACACATAAATAGGATTACATTAATTAATTCAAGTCAAATCAAAACAGACAGATACATCAACTTCTAAGTCCGCTGTTTTTATTTTTTCCGCAGTTGTGGTTGTTAGTGCATGTATTTTTTGCGCTACATTGTCTTTGTGATACGCCTACACTTTAACCATTTCCTTTACTGCTGCCTTGGGACCCCTCTCCCAATGTTTGTTTAATGTACATTTTCTGGAGAACTATTGAGTGAGTGTAGCTATCAGACAGGCAGCGACTTAGAGAAAGAACAACACCCGTCTGCTGATGGCTGACGTTAACCAGACCTGTTTGATTTAGCTGGGAGTGCTGGGAGAGCTCTGTCTTTGGCCAATGGTTGACCTCGTAGCCATCACGCTAGTTCATGAAACAATAACCACACCAACAGGCACCAGAGGAAGCACAGGGCGCACAAAAGCCCATGTGCACCCAGTCTATAGCTTCTCAGGACAATATAGGGAAGTATGTGGTTACTATAGGACCAGTTACCACATACAGATTAGATATGAAGTGTTTGCCATGGCTACGATGCTCCTTCCTTCAGGCCTTTGACGATGAAAGTGATCCGTCAGTGTTTTTGCATGTGGCTAAGGAGATATGATTTATGTGTTTTTCTGATGAAAGCTCAAGAGGCGAGCTGACGAGCCTGTTGGCAAATGTTTATTGTGTTGCATCTTAAAGCACTCAAGGAAAGGAAGGAAGCGGCACAAATAGAGCACTCTGCTTTCATCAGAGGGAGGGCTGAATGTTTTTTGTAGCTCTCAGTGGGCAGGAGCTCACTTCCCACAGGTGACACTTTAATACAGGGAGGATTATGGGGCCTTTAGCCCGGATTTAGGACTGCGCATTAAGATCCCAGAGAGCAATGTTTCAGTCACTCAGGCATTAAAAAAATCTCTTGGAAGGGGAGTGTTGACCGTTCAAACGTATCTGATAGTAGGCGATCTTGTTAGAAACTGATAACGTTTAAAATATCGACAACAGGTGGGTGAACAAATCTGACCTGACACTTAATAGAATATGATTCACTCCATTAAAGATGCATGTTGAATAATAGATAGGCTACTGTGTGTTGTGCTGGCATTGGTAGGTGGAATATACATTTTAAATCCAGCCGTAACACCAGACAAAAACATCAACATTGGAAGACTCAAAACCCTGGATTACAGACAATGTCAATTTATTTCTACAGGGCTTTTCAAAAATTAAGTTTCACTGCTTAGTCAAAGTGGTTTTCATTAAAACAACTGCCTACATTTGATATAATATTATGGAATTTCAAGGTCAATTTTGACGTTAAAACAAACTCAAAAAGAGCTCCAACAATTATTCAAATAATCGATTTGCTTTGATTTAGTTGATCATAGTTAAAATAATCACTTATTTTGGAAATCGATTATTTGTTTTTAATGCAGTAAGTGCTTTTTAAGCCTCTTGAATGTGATGATCCTGCTTTTCCAGATTGTTTTATGACAAAACATGACGTTTAAAAACACAACCTTGGACTGTGAGTAACTTGGATGGACATTTTTTTACAGTTTTCTGACTTTTTATAGACAAAATGATTAATCAATGCACAGATTAATGTTGCCAGCGGCCCTTAACTTGCCCCTAAACTCAGGATTGTTTTCAAAGACTCGCTGGTCCAGCATCATTGAGTGTTTAATCTTGGTTTTAGAGTCAGTTGAAAACAGTAAATCAAATATAGTTTGCTGCCCTGAGATCTGTGGTCCGATTCAAATGGACTGAGCTATTATTTTTCCAGCATCCTGTTTCCAATCCAGAGGGACTGTGACGTGTGGAGATAGCAGCTCAGACTAAATGAACTGTCTTCAGTCTGGACAGTCTGATGTAACTGATCTCTCAGTGTCTTCCTGTCTATGAACAAGTCTTTTTGTGTTTCCACCAACTTTACAGTCGTGTTTCCACACCTATCACTCTTTTTCATACAAAGGTTAATTAAAGAAATAGCAAGGGAAATGTATCCTCTGCACTAAATTACTTTCTCTGTCACTGGTCATGCAGAGGGCTATCTGGCAGAGCTGCAGTAGTCTGTGTCAACATATCTGATTTAAACAGTGAGGTTAGACGAGGTAACTGCAAAGTCCATCTTTGCTGCAGAAACTAGCAGGATTCACCAGTGTACATTGTTGATTCAACTTGTATTCATATGTTTTTAAATTGATGGTAAATCTACAGCAATGCAGAACATGAGCATACTCATTATTGGGCCCATATTAGATAATCTTCTGTTCAGGAAGACAACTTGACGCCAAAGTCGTAAACATCTCTGGCCCTGGGACCAACTGTTGTGGCTCGCTGCTGGAGTTGATAAGCCCCACAGGATGGCACAGCTGGGCTTATCGAGCGCGGCCAAACCGAAAGCCTCTGCTATCGCTGGGAGCACTGGCAGAGGAAAAAAATCCCCTTATCCCCTTATCTCCCCTCTGCTGGAGCAATAACCCTCCTTCTACTTCAGGTGGTGCTCTACTTTCTCCTTAGTTGACCACAAGGGGGGTTGCAGTGACGGAGCAAGATTAAAAGGCTCAGACCTTTCTATGACTCCTACATGCTGAGGTGTTTGGCATGCAGACAATATTGGAGAAATGAAGTGTTTATTTTGAATGCATTTGGCTTGCCATCACATGAAAGGCAGCTCATTTCAAGACAATAGCAGTGCGTGTGACGAGGTGGCAATAGGAAATCCAATGTTGAAGTTAGTGGATTATTTAATGAGCAGAAATGAAAACAGCCTCTTGTGTAAGTGCTGAGTGGAAACACAGAAAAAAAGGAAAAACACAAGCCAGTCTGGATGAGTTCCAACCAGCAGACCTGTGCTCCTCAGACTGCATCTGCCTTACTCATACAAACACAGCCTTATTTAAACCGGAGCCTGCTGTGAGGAACATGTGCCTCTGACCCCCGAGGAGACTCACACTGTCTCTGCCTCAGATGTGGGGAAGTAGGAGCATCTTTTTTTCAAATGAGCTGACAAAGTAAAAGCATGCATTTTGAAAGAAACGCAGCAGCCTGACTTCACTAAAGGGCGTCCTACTGGCCATGGAGGGCTCATTCTGCCACCCGTCATGACAACTTCAGACAGCCTCATGTTTTGCTCCTCAGCCACAATAACAATCTGCATTATTAATAGTCACACACACTCCAAACTCCACAGTTAAAGAAGTTTTTGTAAATATGTCGTACTTTTAGGAACGCCTCCTTTTCCTGTAATTACATATTCATCCTGGTGTGTATATATAGTTTATAAAAACCCTTTTACTTAATAAAAATCCTGAAGTGTGTGAACCAAAGTATAACTTAGTACTCCATTACAAGTTAGAGTCCTGGATTCAAAATCTAACTTATGAACAAGTGTCAGCAGCATATTTTCCTCAGTTAATAATCACAACATGTTTATAGCAGCATCTATCAGTGAATGAGGTACTGAGGTAAGAGAGATGATTGAGCTTATGGCCCACTGATGAAAGTCCCTGCATTTATCTTTATTATCAACCTGGATATGTGGCAATATTCCCGGGAAATATCACATGCAACGTGAATCTCATATTAATGATTGTCCTTACCAACTAGGATTAAAAAGGAGTAAGTAGTAGGTTCTAATGCATTGCATGAGGATAAAAGTACAAAATAGGTCTAATTGGAAATACTGTGCACAAACTCAATGTACTAAATTAGATTCCACCATTTTTTTTTTAAATGAGAAGGAATGTGTTTTAAACACAGGATGTCATCATATCTAACAGGAAGTTACCTTTTCGCCCTCCTCTGGAATTATTGCAGCATGGATTCCACAGGAAGCCCTCCCAAAATCTACCTGGGTCTTATCAGTGTATCATAATAAAACACACGGGGATTTCAGTGATCTTAAAACAACAATCAATTACATATTTAAAATAGTAAATTACTACTTATGATTATTCAGCTTGATGCTGTGACATATAATATTTAGGAAAACATGAGTGGGCATTTTGAATATCTGTTTTTCTTATCAGCCACAGCAATCAGGTGTGGTCACAAACTGTGTTTATTTCTTGGCACAGCCATAGGATATCCATTTGAAATTAATTTTCCTCCCCACTCGTGCCAAATCCACCCTCTCAAAGTGTTCTCCTTCCTCTTGGTGAGTCTACTCCTCACGTACAGTCAAAGGACGCCTGCTCCTGAAGGTTTTGTTTGCCTAGTCAGGTTCCTGTGCCAGAGGACACTTCCTTTCTATTCTCTGGTTTAATACGCTCAACTATTTCCAGGTTTTATTAATCAGCAAAGGGACACACGCCTTAAAGAGAAGTATCTTTTATTGAATCTGACTGATATGTCAGAGCCCATGAGGACATTTAAATGATCTGAGAGGTGCACTTGCAGGAGGCGGGACACCAAGAGGCCACGTCTGCGTTACTGCAGGTCTCCTGCTGCTTCAGATCAGGACAGTTGCTGTACTTATCAGCGTAGGGACAGGGGTTGGCTGCAGGAGACAAGAGAAAGGACAATGAATGCATACATTCAAATATATAATGTGAGAGCTCAATATTAAAATTTGAGTTTTTCAACTTGTTCTCAAATATGTTCCTAAAGCAGAAATGATCTCACTGTTTGACGTCAAAGTAAATCTAGATCATTACATTGAGATCTGGGAAGTAAACAAGGTTATACTGAAAGAAGTACATTTTCATTCCGTCTGTGCTTAAAGAAACCTTTTTGGGCTCCACTCACTGAATTTAAACGAGTCTAGTAATAAATGTATTTCTTTTATTTTACCTTTTGACTTGTTGCGATTTTACTTTTGATCATTTTGGTTTTAATTACAGTTTTCTAAGCCATGAGAAAGCCAGGGAATATGCATTTCCCTTGAACAAGTGTGCATTCAAATGTACTGAATCTAGTCCTGCAGCATTACTCTAATGACGGCAATGGAACGTTTTGGATTTTATTGTGTCACCTTTGACATTTTTTTGCGGTTAATTGTCCTGCTTATAATTAAAAGGAACACAACTTAAATAAATGTAAAAAAAACCCTATTAATTCAACAGTTTTTTTATGCCCCATTTAGTGTATATATAAGCAGTAAAAAAAAGTTTAAGAAATCGTTTATAACATAATTTGTGTAGTTAAGTTTACTCCAATCATCCATTATTATTTAAAAGTTGTTGATAAGATGAAGTCTCGCAGTGCAGTATTTGCCACTTACTGCAGAGTTTGTTGTTGCAGGCGTTGGGGCAGTCACCACAGGAGGGTCCTGATTTGTAGGGGCGAGCGTACTGGAAGTTTCCGCTGTAATGTAGGCCAGAGCATCAAATATTAAACTTTACAGCAATAGACACTCACACTCAGCCCAAACATGTCACGAATATGATCTGAGCAGGCAAAGCACTTTGAGTTATTATTTAATGACTACTCAGCATGTGTAGAAAGACAAATCAGATGCAAATTGCAGTTTTACTTCTCATTACTGCAAAGCATCACTGTGCTTTTTTTCGTACCTCTAATTAATTATACTGATGAAGTTGTCTACATTGTTAGTATTAGAATAGCACGAAAAGTAAGCAACCATAGTCTAAAATGTAAAAAACGATAGCACTTTTATCAGAGAAGAAAAATAATGTTAAAGATTGATACTTTTTTGAAAGCTTTTTATTTTCTTTTTCCCTCCAAATATATTTAATAATACATCATGGGACTGGATCTTGGTTCCTTTTAACTCAATGGACTCATACATCAATATTCATATAAATGTTATTTTTAAGTGAGAAAGTATGCTGGACTTTTCATTTGAAAAAGAGGGGAAGACATGTTTTACTCACGGTGGGCAGTATTGGCAGACGTAGAAGTACTTGTACTGAGAGTTGGGACAGTACGCCACACCACAGCTTGTTGGACCTGTACCAAACAACCCAGGGCCGCCCCTCCCTACAGGCCGATCACGCAGACTGCGTGGGGCCTCACCTCGCTGAGGGGGCCTCCGCTTGCGGAGGGTGCTTCATTTTGCGGAGGGTGCTTCATTTTGCGGAGGAAGCCTCGTCTGAAGCACAAATGCGGCTCGCACCTACAGTGTAAGCACGCCACAGTTTCGCCGCTGCGAGGCTCCACTAGCACCGGCGGCGGCGGCGGCGGCGCTCGCGACACAGAGGGCCTCATCATATAACTTTGCGTGGGGCCACAAGTTGGCCAGGGGCGGCCCTGAAACAACCTGTGCAGAGAGTAAGAGTAAAATCAAATCATCAGGAGGTCATCATAATGATTAATACTGTTTTTATAGTCTCTTTGGGATACTGAGTATGTTTGAAAATCACAAAAGACTTGGAAATCTCACTTTTTGTAATATGTGACCTTTAAATATTTTCAAAGGTGTTGGCTTCTTTTTTTACAAGTTAGTCAGAATCAACAAGTGCTCTACAAACTGAGATATAATTGTACCTGTGTGTAATGTCCGACCACTCGTCCGTTGGTAGATCCCACTCCGTAGCGCCAGTTCTGCACCTCGTCGTACCAGTCGGATAGCGTTGCCCCAGGGGTTCTTGGAGCTGGACATGTACAGGTTCTCTCCACAGCCGCTAGCTGAAGGTTGAAGAGGAGGAGAGAGACACTTTAGTCTTTTTAAAAACCATCATAAATGTACGCTCAACTCTTGATCGCACATTAAAAGGGAATCGTCGTCTAAAGTCAGGAAATTGAGTTGAACCCTCACCAACCCTTTCTCTCATTCTAAGGACATATGGCCGCTTTATGTGCTGCTCTGCTCATCTATTACCCCCTCCTCTATTGTTAATGTAGTTCTTTGATAGCGAAAGGACACATCAGCACACGCAGACCACCAGTAAAACACCAGAAAATCTACAGGTGCTGTGTGCTTGTCTGGAAATCATTTTATCTTCTACTGATATTCTGCACAAGGGAACAATGTGGAATATCAAATCAACCTTTAATAGGCTAGATCAAATGAGAAACCATGCTCAGAATAATAATCAATGAAGCACACTATGCCTTAGAAGTTGTGAAATAATTTGAATGCAACATCCAGATATTACCATTTCCAACATGTTGCTGGCAGTAGGCCGAACATTTCTTCTCAGATCGTTGTGCTTGTTCACAATGTCACTCGGGTTACTTTGGAGTGTGGACAACTTGGTGGGTGGTCCTGCAGGGTCTTACAAAATTGGTTCACCACCATCGACCTGAAAGACGCGTACTTTCATGTAGAAATTGCTCCAGAGCACAGGAAGTATCTGCGTTTTGCCTTCCAGGGGATAGCCTATACGAGTACAACAGATTACCGTTCGGCTACTCCCTATCCCCACGCACGTTCAGCAAATGTGTGGCCACAGCGCTCCAGCCGCTGCGCGCCCATGGCATGAGAGTTTTCTTTTATCTGGACGACCTCATATACCTCATTCACACCAACGCAACTCCGGTTCAAGCTCCGTGCTAGAGCTTTTCAGGTTCAGAACCGGTTCTTCGGTTTAGCTCCGGCTCTTTTCACACCGCTCAGAGCCCGACTGGTGCTGCGTCATTGCGTCATCGTTTGTGTCATTACGTAACCATTTGCGTGCCTGCTTCTTAAAGCCAAACCGTGCGGAAACCCCTCACAGCTCACACCGACAACAACAACAATGGCCGATTGTGTTGAAGCGCTACTCGTTTTGGTTTTGGTAAAAATAAGCGGTTGCCATCTCTTTCTGCAATTGTTGGAGAATTGCTTTGGACCGCGTGCTCCCCTCCAGCTTCCTCTGTACCTCTTCGGAAGACCAGATTCCCAGTAGGTAGCTGGTCTCTTCAGTGGACCACTGCTGCTTGTTAAGTTTCTCCATCGTTGTGTACAAACTGGATAAAACGCGGGCTTTTTGTTGTTGTTCAGGAGTTGATCCCGCCCCTGCCCCTGCCCCCGCCTCGACGTAAGCATGACGTATGCGGTGCTTTTGCTCTAGCCGGAGAATTTTTTGGTGCTTGAAACGAACCGGATTCCGGAGCTAAGAGGTTGCTCCGCTGCGGTGTGAACAGGAAAACTCTGTGCTTTTCAAGCTCCAGCTCCGAACCGGCCCTGAAACACCGTTGGTGTGAATGAGGTAAGAGTCATGGCCAGGTCCAGGGAACGGGCAATGTTTTGCACAGCCCAATTGATCCTACACCTAACCAAGTTGGGCTTTGCGATCAATTGGAAGAAGAGCACCCCCAGGCGTTGTATTTGGGAGTGGTGCTCGATGCAGGCGCGCTGCGCGCCACCCTGTCAGAGAGCAGACGCGCGTCCCTGCTTCGGGCGGTTCGCAGGCTGCGACAGGGGGCAACCGTGACAGCTTTGACTCTCATGCAGACTCTGGGTCTCATGGCAGCTGCTCACGTTGTGGTCCCGCTCGGGTTACTGCATATGCGCCGCCTGCAGAGGTGGTTCTCCAGCCTGCGTTTAGATCCCAAGAGACACAAACGACGTCTGGTGACCATCCCCCCCTCGCTGGAGGGCAACCTCCGGTTCTGGGGGTCCCCGGATCACCTCCGGAGGGGTCTCCACTGGGACGGGTGACCTCCTACATCACAGTGTTCACGGACGCATCCAGAACAGGATGGGGAGGGACCTGCCTGAAGAGAGCTATATGTGGGCGCTGGTCTCTAACAGAAACACGGCACAGCAACCTCCTAGAGCTACGGGCAGTAGTGTTGGTCCTCCAGCATTTCAAGCCCCTAATTCAGGGGAGACATGTACTGGTCAGGAGCGACAACAGCACCACAGTGGCATACATCAACAGGCAGGGCGGAGTCCGCTCCGCCGCCTTGTTGACCACAGCGGAGAAACTGTGGTTATGGGATTCAGAGGTGGTGTTATCTCTGAGAGCCCTCCACATCCCGGGACTGGAGAACAGGGGGGCCGACCTCATGTCGAGGGGCGGCCCCCTGCCAGGCGAGTGGGCGCTTCACCCGGAGGTGGTGAAGCAGGACTGGGTCCAGTTCGGGAGAGCAGAGGTGGACCAGCCAGCGCAACAGCCACTGTGCCCTGTGGTTCTCCATGGCTCAGGGCGACGATCCGCCCTTGGGGGTGGACACGTTCGCACACGAGCCATGGCCAAGAAAGCTGCACTACGCTTTTCCACCGCTGCATCTCATTCTCCCTCTCCTGGGGAGAGTGAGGCGAGAACGTCTGTCAGTCATCCTAGTGGCTCCGGATCGCGTCGGGGCGCCGTGGTACTCAGAGATGACACAGATGAAGGTGGGCCAGCCCTGGGCGGGGGGGCGATGTCTCAAGAGGCAGGTGCAATCGGGGCGTTACCCACTCCGGGCCAACCTCTCCAGGCTTGGCTCCTGAGAGGGACAGGCTGAGACAGGGTGGATTGTCTGACAAAGTTATTCAGTCTATCCAGGCAGCTAGAGCGGGATCCACCACAGCCTGTTACAGGCCAAAGTGGCTGGGATTCCTGCGAAGGTGTAAGGAGCGGAGAATAGAGCCCCTATCTTGTGAGTTGGGCTCTATTTTGTCCTACTTACAGTTACTGGTGGACAGAGAGCTGCCTCATTCCACAGTGAAAGTGTATGCAGCAGCCATCTCGTCCTGCCATGAGGGATTTGATGGCAGGTCAGCCTTAGTCAGCCACTGATGTCGCGGTTTTTACAGGGGGTCAGGAGGCTGCGCCCAGTAGTGCACGCCTCCGCCCCGCAGTGGGACCTGCTGTTGGTGCTTGAGGCTTTGGTCACAGAACCATTTGAGCCTCTGGAGCTCTCCTCCCTGAAAGCACTGTCGTAGAAGACAGCATTGCTTCTTGCCTTAACGTCAGCCAAAAGAGTGTCCGAGTTAACCGCTCTATCGGTGCACCCGAGTTGCTTGTTGATCCGGGGGGACCAGAGCGGGCCGAACCCCTCCTTTGTCCCCAAGAGCCTAAGGAGTGCGTTCAGGTCGAGGGCTATTCAGTTAGGGGGCTTTAGTCTTCCACCCCATAGTGGGGCCAGGGAAGCTAAATTGCACCTCCTCTGCCCGGTGCATGTGCTAGCATGTTATGTGGAGCGGCTGCCCTTAGACGCACTGAACAGCTGTTTGTGTGCTTTGGGGGCGGGGTGACCGGGAAAGCTCTGTCCAAGAAACGCCTGGCAGGATGGCTCTGCGAGTGCATTGCACATGCCTACGGACAGGCGGGGAGAGCCTGCCCCGCGGGGGTCCGTGCACACTCTACACGGGCTGTGGCTGTGTCAACAGCCTTATTCAACGGCGTGAGTGTAGAGGACATATGCACGGCGGCGTCTTGGTCAACGCCAGGCCCCTTCATAAAGTTTTATCTCTTGGACATGTCTGGCTCTTCTCATCGTCTGTGCTTGCTGGGGCAACACAGGACTGGTGAGGAGGGGGGGGGGGGCTGTGGGTCAGTGGGAATCTGACCCCCTCCCCGGGCATAATGCGCTTACGTTTTTCCAGGCCCCCTGGAGGGTCCCGGGGGACGTAGTGCGCACTGGGCCGATACAGGGCTGAAGGCTCTCTTCGCCTGCCTAGGCGCAGGAGGGGAGAGCCCTCCACACTATCTGTCTGTCCTATGCCGCTCGCTGAAGAGAGGTGTAGGATGACAGTCAGGAGGCGAGGCCTCCTTTTATACGGTGAGATGCGTGCGCATTTAGGTAGGCCCGCCCCGGGGCCGGCTACGTTTATAGAAGTCTCAGTGGATGAATGCTTGCATGATATGATCAAGGGGTAGTACCCATAGAGTCCAGTAGAGGGCTCCGCCTGTGCTTATATAACAAGGGTTACCATACGTAAGCCCTCGTTATGAGCAGAGGGTGTGCAATTTACAAAAGAAAAATTCTAACTAAATTTGAAGTATTGATAAGATATACAAAGATTTTTCACTCGTGTCCTTGACAGCTTATGATCTTTTTAATTTGAAAGGCCTGTGTATTTTTCAATCTTCCAGTCTCTTCCTATTCGTTTTTTTCATATATCTTGTACATCAAGGGATGACCTCACGTTGGCCTTCACCATAATCTGAGTACTTGACATTAATATCACAAATATCCAAATATCCAAAAGGAACAACTAGCAGCTATTGCACAACTTCGATTTTATAGTCTGATTTATGTTATGTTATTTTTAACACAGTCTTTAAATCATTTTGGTCATTTTGCACATGTTTGCAGAGCTTGGACTGTTGAATTGAAAATGTTTTTCTTCTTTAAATCAATAACTTTTTATTTAATTAAATCTGGAAAAACGGTTAAAGGCAATAAAACTGTGGTTTATAAATTGATGAAGAATTCCCACAAGGGATTTATGTAACCAAATCAAAATTGTATTTATATTGACATTATCATACTTCATGCCTTTTTTGCTGAAAAATTCCTTCATTAGGTTTTGAATGTGACTCTTCAGTGTTAATCTGTTACATAACGTTATTTTTGCGAAGATCTCTGAGATTATACAATTATTAAAGCTTTGTGTCCTCACAGGTTATTGACTTTGCAGTGACCTTATAATTGTGACCTGTAATGGCATCATGTGGCATCATATTTACATATGATAGGACTAAAGCCAATTTGTATGAAAGGAAGGGTTGGAGTGTAACCAAGTGCATTATTTACTTAAGTACAATTATTTACTTAAGTACAATATCGAGGTACTTGATACTACTTGGTACTTTATCTGAGTATTTGCTTTTCATGCCATTTTCTCCCTCCACACCACAACCTATAACAGGAAAATATGTTTTTTACTTTCATACAATTATTTGACTGTTATCAGTACTTTTCAAATCAAGATTTTACATAAAAATGAACTCGAAAGTATTTAGAAAATGCTTTATTTCATTATCTAAACATGCCAAACATGCCAGTGTCGGCTTCTGAAATGCGAGGATTTACTATTTTCTTTGTTGTTATCTTTAATAATTTAAATAAATTTTAATTTCTTGTGGACAGAACCACATAGTTTTCACCCATGGGCTTTAAGTACTTGTGATGATATTTTTCCCTATTTATATATATGAATATATATATATATATTAATTTTTAAACGACAATGACAGTTTTTGAAAAACAGATGATGCCAACAACAAAAAACTTGTATTTCCTTTGGTAAAAGTGTTCTCTGGGCTCTGGGCACTGAAAAATGAAAACGTTTGGCTATAAACTATTTGTTTCCAATCATTCTGTCTGCTCTATATCTATGGCACATTGGAGAACATTTTACTTATTTATTTATTATTAGAGGGGGAAAAAAACAGTAGTCCAATGTGCAAAAAGACTAAAAGTATGATTTTAAAAAATCTCTGTAATTTAGAAGGATCAAAATCAAGTATGTGATATCTATGAACATATCACATTTAATATCAAAGATGTGCAACCATATGTAGTATAAGATTATTTTATATGGAAAATATTCAGTTAATAAACACAATGTCAGCGTTTTTTTAAACATTCTCTTTTTTGCAATTGAAAAAAGGTCGATTTCAATTGAAAAAATAAATTCCAAGTTGTTCTGTTAGATACTTGTCCAAAGGTTGCATCATTTATCCTTTTCATACTAAATATAGTCTAAGGATACGAACGGGTTAACCCATTAGGTACAGTGTGTACAGTGTGTTGTTCTGCTCCCCTCCTGCGATGAACACTTGTAGGTACAACACCCACTGCGCATGCGCATAGCCTGTATCTGTTTCCAGACATCATCATCATCACAGGTTGAGCTGCACATCCTCGAGGATCTGCTTCCTCTATTTTCTGCTTCTTTTTTCTGCCTCCGCTGCCGCTTCTGCTGCTGCGGAGCGAAAACTACAGCACGGAGGGAGTAGAAGCCATAAGATGAAGAAACGATACGTGGACGCGAGCAGGCTACGGAAAATGAAAAAGCTAAAAATAACGGAGAAGCTTTCTGAAAGGTAGCGTCGCCTGGCGGAGGAGGCTGCTGCTTTTGTTGTGGTGTTCCGTCGTCTTTGTGTAAATTTCAGTCGTCGTCATCCAGCTCACCTGTCCACCTCGCATCACTTCATCCCGTGTCTCATATTTTATATGTCTCAGTGTGCAGATTTAACACGCTCCTTTAGGATTTCACTGCGCGCACACACACACGAGCGTACAAAATGTTGCGTGAGTTACTTCACCCGACATTGTTTACGGAAAGACAGAAATCAGCAGCTGTGCAAGTTAACGTCGGCCTGCTTCCACTCAGGCATGTATACATCTGCTTTATCTGTCTCCTTGCGCACACAATTAGGCCGAATTACTGCACAATTAATGCTCTGTTTTTATTCACTGTATTTTGCTACTAGGCTTAAAAGAAGCACAGGTCGTTTTGCACATCATTTGTAAGCGTCTAGACAGAGTACAGACAAGACAGACTGCCTCAGGAGAAAGAAACCACTTGTTTTAAGTGTGCATTGTTTCACATGAGCAAGGCAGTAAATAAAATAATCAGTTTAATAGCTTACACTGTATTTTCAAAATATAAACACTGGGTCTTGTATTTTATTGAATTTGTAATCACATTTACAATTTCTGCTCCTTTTATTGGGGAATTTAATGTTTTTTATACATATTTTTAGTTATATTTGGCAGCTTTGATAAAATACAAATTAATTAAAATACTCTTTTCTTAATAGCACAATATATATTTGAACTTATTTGATTAATTTAACATGCAGTAACGCTCAATTTCTTTCTTTAGTTACCCCTACAAATTAAATATTGCTTTTTTGAGGTGAAATTAAAACACACTATTTTAAGTAACCTATAAGGGTAATTAGAACTCGTGTGAATAATTAAAGCTCTTTACTCTTTCAGATAAAATATTACTTTTTTTGTTGCATATTTAGCATTTTCCTTTTATTATAAAATACATGTTAGATCATTTCAAGTACATTTGGTAACAGTGACAATAAAAGGGAGGGTTTTAACTCATGTGCAGGAGGAAACTGGTGCTCCTTCTCTCCTCCAGATGAAATATTGCCATGGTAACCAAACAAAGAAGGGGTGATGTGATGTGCAGAACAAAGGAGGAAAGCAAAGCTCCTGTTGTGCTCGTGGTCGCCCGACAAAACGAATGAGGGAGCAGTCATTGTTCTGTGGTGCCTCTACTTAAAAAGGACGGACTGCAGTTTTAAGACGCAGCTGCTCAATTATAGGTTCAGCAACGAGGATCCCATTCCTGCTTTGTTTTGGATTCTGTGTGCCTTCAACGCTTTGGCTGAAGAGGCTTCGCTGTATCTGAAATATCTCAGTCTAGATAGAATACACATTTGTTATTCATTTTTCCAGAGTATGTTCATCCCATAATGATGTATACAATTTAAATGTACTAGATCTACTAAGATTAGTCAATAGTTGTGATCTATTAAATTAATTACCAACCATTTTGATATTTGTTGGTTTTGATTCATTGAAAAATAAACAAAACAATGTGAAATTAAGCCTCCTAAATGAAAACGTTTCTTTACTCATTATTTACCGTGTGCAAACTAAATATCTTTGAATTCTGACTTTTGAGGATGTTATCTTGGACTTTAGGAAACACTAATCAAAGTTTTTTATTATGTTTTATAGTATAAGTTACTAATTAGTGAAGAAAGTAATCATCAGACTAATTAACAATGAACATATTTTGACTTTATGATCTGTGTATTTGCAGTGCGTACACCTTCGTGAAGTTTATGATGATGTGGATGCTGGTGCTGCTGGCAGATTTCATCCTGGAGTTCAGACTGGAGTACCTGTGGCCCTGCTGGCTCTTCTTTGGGAGCGTTTACACCACGTTCCACTGCCATGGGCTGGTGAGCACCCTCCTGAGGGATTTTATATTGTGTGCCCAGATAATGATAATCCAACATAATGTTTCCAGTGCGTTTGACTGAAATTAATGTGTTTTCTTCTTTCTTTGTCTGCAGGCTATTTGTGTTGTTTTTGTTTGTGCTGCCTTCACTCTGGACATCTTTTGTTTAATTTTTGTTCCTTTGCACTGGCTGTTCTTTGTGGCAAGCACTTATGTGTTATTCAATTACATATGGCACACAGGTGAGACATTTGGACACGTGGAAATATTGTTTGTTTTGTTGTTAAGTGTCCCACACATATAACAAAATATAACCTAATTATATGTTGTATATATTGTTTTATAATATATATGCAGCATTTACCATTAACAAATCCTGAAAAAGGCATATTATTGTATCTGATAAAGCATTTTATAGTGTGTAAATACCAATTTGAGTGAATTAGCTCTGATTTGTATTTGAACAAGGACTCCTTTACCCCCATCACATCTGATTATTTGATATTTCTCTGCAGAGAAAGGCATCTGCATATCCACGGTGTCCCTGTGGATTCTGCTCGTCTACACAGAGGCGTCACTCCGACTAAAAGACCTTAAAACCTCTCATGCAAACCTGTCTCATCTTTTTGCTGCACACTGGTATGTTCATTCGACACAAATCTCCCTTTCAATCAATCATCAATCAATGTTTGTTTATATAGCCCAATATCACAAATATCCCTTTCTGCCCTTATAAGAATATCCAGAATGTATATTCCTTACATTCAATTAATTGAGCTGCAATGAACTGTATTAGTATTCAACATTGATTAATTCTCTGTGTGATATAATGAGTCAAGCTGGATGTTTGTGCACAACAGTATAAAAGACTAGATTCACATGTATGCTGCCAAGTAAAAAATGAAAGACATTGGGTGTGTTCTGCTTGCCAATATGTGATATCTCTTTTAAATGTTGCACTCATATTCCCACTGTGTTGTTTCCCCCCTTGGTTCCAGCATTGGGTATCCTGTGGTGTATCTGGGGTTTGATGCCACGTGCTACTTCACCAACATCTTCAAGCTGCGCATTCAGAAAGCTGTGCAGAGTGAGAATGACTTCCACATGCACCTCCTGCAGCACTCGCTCCCCCCAGGCCTGCAGGTCTTCCCAAAGACGGGAACAGATGGCAGCAGCAGTGAGTCTTCTGCACACATTTCACCACACACATGTCTCTACCATTCTTACAATCTGCAGGGTGTTCCTTATTCATGACATCAGACGATCGGCACTCCAAGTATCTGCATATTCAAAATGAACGTGTGGAAAAATCTGCCAGTAACTGTTGTTCACAAAGTTAGGTGTTAAGTAAATGTAATAAACGTAATTTTATTTTTGATTTCTCTGAACTTCGGGGATTTTATAGAATTGTAATAATACAATACATTAGTAATTCATAAAATCTTCAGGCAGTAACATCTAAAGAGTAAGTCAAAAAATGAGGTATTTTGTACGCAATGTAATTTCTCCTCTGGTACAGATCCTTGCAAAAAATCACATATTATAAATTTCTCAAATAGTGTGAGTCATATCGCAATTGGAATGTCATTACATTTACTTTGGATTGCAGTTAATATTTGTAATATCTTAATCCAACAATCAGAACGTTCTCCTCTGTTTTTCCACACTTCAGTGAGAGTCATGAAATTGCATGTATTCTTCTTTCTGCCTGTATTTGCAGGCTCTAAATGGAAGACAAAGCCTGAGTCCACTCAGTATCAGTGTCAGAACGGCGCTGTGCTGGCCACTGACGAGGCTCACACCGTGGACTGCCTCCAGATCCGCAGCGAGGAGAGAGCGCCAGAGAAGGGAGCGCTGGAGGGGAAGTCCGCTGAATCAAACCGGCGGCCATTATCATCCAAACCTGGTGAGTCCAGAGATCTGCTTCCCTGCGGGGCAGCAGGACCCGAATCCTCCACAACCCCGGAAAATCTACCTCAAGATGAGCCAGGAAGCAAAGCTACACGGGCGGCTAAAAGCTCCTCGCCAAAAGCCAGCAGAGGCAGCACAAACACTCCCTCCCCCCCCGCAGGGAGGACGGAGAAGAAGCAGAGATCCAGCTCAAAGACGGTCAGCCCCAACCGGGACGTCCCAGAGAAGAGCAATCACCACGCTGAGCAGATGAACAAGTACGCCATCAGTACCTTCAGCATGGGATCGTGAAATCGTAGCTTTTTCCTGAAACTCTTCCTGTTTCCTCTCAGGCTGGAGCAGGATCTGAGGAGGCTGCGGGCCGAGCTGCAGCTGAGCCGGCAGAGCGAGCAGGAGCTGAGGAGCCACGTCTGCAACCTGACCAACAGTGAGCGCAGCCTGAGGCCAGAGGTGTCCCTGCTCAGACAGTCGAACATGCTGCTCCAGAGCAAGTGAGTCATCCTGCAGATCCTCAGCTCTTTGGCTCCTCCTGTGGGCTGCTCAACACATTACATCAGGCTATAAATAAACCCTAAGACTGGGATGAATGCATGCAGAAACACTGTGTTCATCTTTGTGCAAAGCAGACCGTTTGTGGGCTGATGTTTTAATCCTCACACAGATTGATGTTTCTCTTTTTAAAATGGAATTAATATCTTATCAAGTCATATTTTATTTTGAAAGATTGTGGCTCACAATTCTCATCCATAATTCTCATCCATAAATGAATGACAGCTACTTACATTTTACTGAAGTCTTTCATGAGATATTCAATTCATGAGAATATAAAATTGTATTAAAATGTTTTATTTATATAGTTTGGGGCCCTTAAATTAGTGCATTTCTCAATTGTACACAGTAGCCTAAATGTGTCTCAGTTTAATCTGGAACAACACATTGCCTACTTTATGCTTTAAGAACATGACGTTGTTACATCGTCCATCCAATCACAGATGAGTTATCAACACATTTCCCACATCAAACCCTCATCCACAGCCAGAGGCTCTAAAGCTGGTCTGAGATGAGCGTTTTATGCAAAGCTTTGATCAGCAGCAACACTTCTGATAAGACATGCTACCGTTTTTAAAGCAAGGTGCTCTGCAGCAACTACAGGGATTCAGTCTGTTTCTAAAACACTGTGAAGTTCATCTCAAACGAACCCACTTCTTTTTGGTCTTTCACATTATGCAAAGTAAGATTACCGCTTTTCCTTCAGGGTTCTGTGCCTGTCTAAAACCAAGCAGAGGGACAAACAGAGCAGCGCCATGCTGGAGAAGAAGACGAGAGCAGAGACGGAGGCCAGACTCTCCGTGGAGAAACAGTTGGCTGAGCTTCAGGCTCAGAAACTGGAGGAAGCAAACAACACAGCACGGAGTCTCAACAACAGGTAAATCACACTTAAAACTCCTCGTTAAAAGTGGCTTTGTGCCTGGAAAGTAGAGCTGCATCTGCACCGGTACGCTTCTGAGTATAACTAAATGCTGCAGTGAGTGTACGGCCGAACATTTGAAGACACAGTTTGAATTATGCTTATTCGCTGTCTTGCCAAGAGTTAGATAAGGAGATTGATTCAATGCTCATGTTTGTGTGTTCAGTGAGAAGCTGAAGTGTAGCTTAGTATATCAGCATAGCATATATTCGCATAGGAACAGGGGAAATAGATAGGCTCTGTCTAAAGGTAGGAAACTCTGCCTACAAGCAGGTCTATAGCCCGCTAACCAACACATTAGGTCTCATTTCTCATGTTTACATACATGAGATGTTTCCACTTGCTTCAGGCTTTGTGCTAAGCTAAGCTAACTTAAACATTAGTCTTATATTGAACCTCCAGATATGAGAGTCGTATCAATCTTCTTGGCAAAGTGAATAAGCTTGTTTTGAAAACACAGGACATTGTGTACAGACTGTTAATACATGTTCTTGCATTTTATGTAACTATATTTATTGTATATGTAGATGTTTCTTTTTGTATTTTTCCAATGAAACTCCTCTCTTACCGCTGAAAACTGTTATTTTCTCCATCTCCTACACCAGGCAGGAACACTGTGAAACCCAAATGTTAAGGAAAAGAGTTAAAGATCTAGAGACAGAGTACAAACAACTACAGCTGGAGTGTCAAGTCAAAGAGAGTCGTGTGCTAGATCTAGAGAGTGATGTTGAGGTATATTTCTACTCTATTTGGGAATGAACTTTAAGTGTCTGTGAGTCTCAAGTGGTCCAGTACTTGTCCTCAGTTTGGTCATGTAGTTTTGCTGTTTAAATTCCGTTTTTTATGTCTGTAATTCTTTGTGTTTGTTAAATCTATCCGAATCATCCACCGGGACCATTTAGTCATCTTTTTATTTTGGCCTGCAGTCAACCTTTTGCACTTTGTCATCATGTCAGTGTGTAGTAATGTGAATGGTTGTTTTTGTCGTCTTGACTTCAGCTGTGGACGTTGTCGTACTGTGTTGTATTTGATTTCATTTTAGTGACATACCCTCCCTCCATGAAGCATGCTTACACCAAAGTCAGGTCTTTCATACAAATGTTGCACTGCTTTGATAAACGTTTCAGGTCGCTTCCCTCGAAATGTTCATTAAAAATGGTGCCAACAAGGAAATCTGTCAGAGTATCTTAATATCTAATTGATGGCCAATTCATTATGGAAATGGTTCGCTCTCTGAGGTGCATTAAGTTCATGAACACAAAAGACACATAGTATACTTTTAAAAAGCCAAAAATACTTAGGAGACCAAAGCATCGAATCCCTCAGTTTTCATGACACAAGGTGGATTGATGTTTTGATATTTTAAGCCCGTTCTTACTGTCGATGTGTTTCTGGTCTCAGGCTCTGGGAATGTACCGCTGTGTGGAGAAAGAGACAGACATGCTGCTGTCCACTCTGTCGGCCATGCAGGAGAAGGCTCAACATCTGGAGTACAACCTGAGCGCCGAGACTCGCATCAAACTGGACCTGTTCTCGGCTCTGGGAGACGCTCGCCGGCAGCTGGAGATCGCTCAAGGTTCACACTCCCTTACCTCATCAATTTTAACTTCATCTTTGGATCAAAAAACAGTATTCGAAGGCAGGATTGAGATACTCTATGACCTTTGGCTGCCATTCACAAATCAGTGTAGTAGCTGTTAGTCAGGATAAACAGTCAAAGTATGCCATCAAAAGGGCAGGAAAACTGTCATATTATAGTATATCAGAGAAAAGAATCATAGTTTACTGTGTCTGCAAAATTATATAAAAAAAGACAAGGTTTAGTATAGTGCGCATATTAAAATAATAATTATTATAGTGTAGTATGTCAACAAAAACAAAATAAAAAATCTTATAATATAGTATGCTGTAAGAAAAGGTTTTTTAAATTGTATAATATAATTTTTATGCGAAGATATTGACTATAAAAATATATATTTGTTTTATTATGAAGAAATTATAAAAGATGGTCATAGTATAGTATGCCATATACATGACTTAGTATAGTATGTTGAAAAAAAGTCATAGTATGTTTAAAAAAAGTCATATTATAGTATGTTAAAAAAGATAAGGTCATAGTATAGTATGTAGAAAAATATGGGAAATAAAAAAGAGGACTTAGTATAGTATGTTAAAGAAAGAGTCATAGTATAGTATGTTAAAAAGAAAGTCATACTCTTAAATGTCAATAAATAAGACCTGTCTGTCAGTGTTGAGCCTCATGTATTTCCTGTGTTTGTCGGACAGATAAAGTGATGAGGCAGGACCGGGAGATTAAGGAGATGAAGCAGAAGATCGCCGAGGTGATGGCCGTCAGCCCGGGGGTTTCCTACATGGCTCCTCGCCCCCCGGTGCCGCAGTATCTCACCAAGCTACTGAGCTCTGAGCGCTACATGCTGAACCCACGAGCCCTCATGTACCAGTGCCTGAAGAAATAAAGGAAGTCGTCACCTTTGTCTGATCCTGGGGAGAGCTCACAGATTGTTAGGACAGAGCTACATGACACCATGAAGTCATCTACTTCCAGCCAGCGGTGGAAACAGGAAGAACCTCCACAAGTCGAATGACTTTTGCTGCACTGAGGGTACCAAGTTCACATTATTTGTTTACAAGGGTTCAAGTGTTTCACTCCAAAATACTATATCTCTCTTTATGTAGAGATACAGCTAACACTTTCTAGTTGGGATGCATCAGAGAAAAGCACACTTCTTCAAATTCAGACCCTGTTAATTTATCTAAAGGAATGATTTCGGGAAATTGAAGTTCATAATGTACTAGAAGATACATCTTGCTGCCCTGCAGACCCACGAACTCACTGTAGCTTTAAAACACAGATTCACACTTCAATGAATCAAAAGTATAATACTTACAAGGTTTTAATATCACTTGTACAATGATACATCTGCTGGATACTACAATCAAAATAACATGGTCTAATTCGTGTTTATCCCTTTGAGTCAAATGAATATTAGTTCATAAAAGCATCCAATAAGTGTTTTTCACAGCGGGCATTTCGACGAATCAAAAGAGAAGCAGAGGTGTTACTAACAACATGAACAATGGCTCTGCTTTATTAAAATGTTTTAGCCCTGACGGTTGAGTCAGCGTGCACAAACCCATGAAACTCAAACTGCTTAATGGGATTCAGCCATTGTTCATTTATTGTCCTGCTGTCACATGACATAATGTCTTCTGTGAAAAGCTAATTCAAATATTAAGATTCCCTGCTGAGACATGTTCTCAGCCTCAATGTGAATATAGAGATTACCATATTTATGTCAGTCCTTGATTGTGTTCTTGCTTTGAATCTAAAGAATAAAATAAACCTTTATTGGATAAAAACACAAATATTAGCTCCAAACTAAATCTGAATTTTCTCAAAGCATATTTATAATTACGAACAATTTCCACACGCTACATTCTTAAGAAGAGTATGTATAAGTATACATTTTGGAATCCCTTCAGAGTTGGCAGTTTACAGGGGTCTTTTTTGTGAAACAGGTTGAAATCTTGATGTTTCTTGAGAACATTGTGCAGTGATGTTGGTTGTTGGAGTGACCAGAAACGGATATCACAGTTTGCGGCGATTCTTTTCTTTGTTCGGCAGCTCTCGGCGTAAAACAATGGAAATGGTGATAGTGACTTTGTCCCTGAGTGACAGGGGAGTTGTTAATAACGAGGAATGGTGGCGACCAAATGTGGTTCATGAATTTAATTACTGTGCCTATATACATTACTTTCAAACAGGAAAGTAAAACACAATTTAATGTGAAAGAGTTATGTGTTTGAATTGAAGTGCTATGTACTGTTTTTGTAGTTCCTTTGATTTATTTTCTACTCACAAGGTACAGAATTGAAAATACCCACGCAGCTGGAAACACTCATGATCTGGATGTCGCCATTTTGGTAGCTTTTTATTTAGAGTGTCTTTCTAGGGTGTTTTATATCAAAACTATTTTTTAGTCTTGCTGTACTTTTATTATACTGCTGTCATTTTGTACGGCGATGTGTTTTGTCAGCATGAAATGTGTTTTATTCAACTGTTAATTGAGCACACATTGTGACTCTCAGTATGTACATGAATATACTTGTACAAGGGCTACAATTTCTTAACATTTTGAACAAATAATTCAAATAGTGATGCTCTAAAGGGTAGAGATCACACCCCTGATGCATCAGGAGGATTTCTTTTGTATAAATAATTTAAACAATTGAAATGTGTGTGTGTTCATTATGTTATCAATATTAGCTTTTTCTGCAAGAGGAAACACATTTAAAACACGCACAGTTGAGCATAACGTCTTTCAAACGGCATTTCCTGCATCAGAAAGATGTCCTTTGTCTTACAAGTTGACACCAAACAAAGACCTGAAGTGCGGATAGTGTAAATATTTATTTCAGGACGTGAAAAAAAGGGGTAAATGCATTGCAGAAACAGCAGTGTCCAGCATAAAGTGTACAAGATGGTTACTAACATGCCAGGCAGCTCCACACCTGTATCTACAGACCGTCAGAAAGCAGTCACAGCGGAGAGTAGACCGGATCACTGCCGACACTTCAATCATTATCTAAGTGCTTCCTACTGCGACATTTCCAACAGGATATAAAAGTGTACAGCAGTGCAAAGAGACATCCCCGAACAGTTAACATTTAAGGGCCGAGAAGTGAACATCTCCATAGCATAGCTCTGCTGTCCAACCGAACAACGAAGCCATGAAGAGAACTGAAGATTCAGAGAAATCTAAATGTTGACAGGCCTGAACAAACCAAACTCCTTTATGACTGAAAGACAATTGAACCAATGCATCAGTTACTTTTTAGACGTAGAACAGCAGACATGCATTCCCCAAACCTCATGACAAACATCCTTTAGGTCATTTGCTTTAATGTGAAATATCTTCACATGAATTCTCCTGTGTAAATGTCACCTAAAGACACATTTATATTGACCTAGATTCAATCTTTAAGTCTGAAATGAGCTACTTGGAAAACTGAAGCTACAGTAGACATTGGACCACAGTCAGGTGACAAACCCCACCCCCCACACATACTCAGTTTTTTTTTTCAATAGAAAATAATAGCGCGATTCAAAGGATGAGAGAAAGTAAAGCTTACATTCAAACCACCACCGGCCTTAGTGCTGGAAGTGAATTACAGTACACACTCAAGACAAAATAAAGAAATAAATAGACTTCTTTTTCAGATCGTAGCTGTAGCTCTTCAGATTGGGTTGCGGCTGCACATTTAATTAATTTGTCCTATAATCAAATGTTTTCAAATGAAAAGTGACGTAGCATCTGTTGCATTACGAGCTCAATGCATTCGAGTCTTCAGAAACCGATAACGGGAGGTGGGACGCCGCCTCACTCGCTGCCCAAAGTTTAAAGAGACCAAACTTAACCTTTCAACACACACACACACACACACACACACACACACACACACACACACACACACACACACACACACACACACACACACACACACACACACACACACACACACACACACACACACACACACACACACACACACACACACACACACACACACACACACACACACACACTTCAGTATGCCGGGACAGAGAATTTGCTTTATACAGACAACTATTTAACAGTTTAAGTACAAATCTTTAAAATACAATTTAATACTGACTCAAGGAAAATACTGCAGTAATCCAGTTTTATGTTGCTTACCTCCTTCGCTACTTGAGAACCGAAAGAGATAAGCCAAAAAGTGAAAACATTTGTATTTTCCTTAAAGTTGCGACTAGGATTCCCGCTGTCAGAAGAGAAGCAGATGGCCGTTTGGTGTGGGAGGAGAGAAAAATAAGATAGAAAGCGACAACCACTCAGTGGCAGCTTTTCCCCCCCAGGAGACCCGACAGCAGACCTGCAGCCGGAGCAAGGCGTCCTCCGGTCCTCGCTAAGCTTCTGCAAAACAGAGGCGGAGCCAAAAGCTAGTCCTGTTGACGAGGAGGCTGAGAGAGCCGAGGAGTCCACCGCTACGAGGAGACCGTCACCGGGTTGAGGGATCCGTTCCTGCTGTAGAACTTGGTGAAGGCCTCTTCGAGAACTGAAGCAAGTCGTGGCTGATCGCCCTGAAACAGAGGCAGCGGGGGGGGGGGGGACAACATGTCAGAGGCTGCTGGGGTTATTATAGCAGAAGTGTTCAGTCTGAGAGTCGTCATGGAGACCTCTCACCTCACTGATGAATCCGAGCTGAACCAGCTCCCCCGACAGATCGTTCACGTTCTCATCTGAACAGAAAGGCAGAATGGTTTTTGTAACGACTGCATGGTGCCAGTACCGCCAACTATCAAATGATAGAACTCGGCCCTAATGAACGAAGCAATAAACAAAGAAACTCACTTGGTAACAAATCACAGCTCAGGTGCCTGTTCAGTTTATCCTCCAGTTTCAACAGCAAGGTCAGCTGAAAAGAGAATCACATAATCATTACAAAAGACATTTCAAAACATACTTTCATATATGACAAAATACTAAGAAGCAGAGACAGTTATCATTGATCAGAATTGAAACTCACATGGTGCTTGTTGCCCTCGTCAACAGGCTCAATATTGCACTGCATCTGGAGGACCTGTGAAGGAGAACAGTTTAATACAGGAAGTGCACACTATGAAATTATTATGAAAAAGTATACATGGAAATTAAGAATGAAATGCAAATCAAAAAACGATTCACACTATGAGAAGCTTTTTGTTATTTCTCTAGTAATCAGCAATATGATTCGAGCAGAAATCTGACACATTGCTTACATCCAATACAAGTAATTTACTAGTTATTTCCCTTTAGGTCACAGTTAGGATTTGTAAATATGATATGACAGATCTTACCTTCCTGGTCTCCAGCTCAGCGGGTTCAGGGGTCGGGGTTTTCACAGAGGGGGGAACGATGGGCGACTTCACCGTCTCCTGCTGAGGCTGATGAGGACTCGGTACCCCAAACGCCGTCAGAGGATAGATCCCATTCCTGTTGCATCGAGGAAAATAAGAGACAACCTCAGGACGACTGAAAACTAGTTCATGCTGTCCAGCTGCAGGATGTCTTTAAAGTGAAGGCTTTGCTGACCATGGATATATGTGTATATCCAACTACAGAAAGGTCCTATTTCTGGCCTAAAGCTGTTCAGCAGAATGAATCAACTTGATTGATATCACCTTTCATGCAGAGAATTGAGCACAATGACCTTTTCAGATAGCAATACACTATTAACACAAAGAGGAAGGGACAAAATATCTATTATCTACAAATTGGAGAAGAATTTTAAAAGATTGAAAACAGAAAGCTAATAACTTTAGGTTTTTATGTGAAGCTCAGCGCAAGTTCAACCAGGAAGACCTTCTTTTCTCATTCATTTACTATTTCTATGATATACTCTCTCTCCTCTCAATAAGTGATCGGGGGCGTCACTCCCCAGCTTAACCTATCACTTCGCTCTATTCCGACAAGCCTATCATAGCGCTCCGCTAAACCTTTTAAATCTGCTCTCCCCTCTGACAGCTGTCATTTCAGGTGACTCGACGCAACCGTCCTCCACCCCTTTTTCACCTCCTGTCTCTCTGAATCCAGGGTCAAGCTAAGCCCCTCCCCTTCAGACCGACCCAACTATCCATTCACCACCTACAGTGTCTAGACCCCAGGGGGGTTTCATCGGATCGGTTCTCCCCGCCCGAATGATACTCCTGCACTACGGGGCCTAATCGCCAAAACTCCATTACATTAATTTGTGTATTCCTGCCAATAAATATGTATTCTTGCATCAAAACCGTCTCTCCTGATTGAACAGAAGTTAGATCAGCAAAGATGATTTCTAAAGACAGAGTGTTCCATAATGTTTTTAGGATAAAATGGTTAAAAGTAGGATCTCCTGAGGTGTTTCAGCGTCCTTGTGAACAGTTAAAGATGAGCTTAGTGTTCAAGGAGAATCATATAACAAAAAGAGTCTGTGCCAGTAAAAAGAAGCAAGGCCATTAGTGCCTTAAAGGCCCTGACTCTGCAGAAAAGCTTTGTTCCTACCTTACATCCTCCAGGAACTTGTCCAGCTCCAGAGCAGGGAACTGAGAGAGCCTGAAGCAGAAGACACAATGTTACTCAGCAAATCAAGACAAGAAATATACACGTGTAAATATGAATAATCTATTGATTTCAGTGTGATAATATGAAGACAGCAACAACACAGGAACCCTTCTAAAGACTTCCTTCTCTCCCAAAGTTTTCATAAGTGTATCTCTGTACGTCCGCACTATGTGGTTCCACGCAGACTCACTTCATCTGAACTCCATCTTTGACTTCAACAATCACCAGGTTGGGGTCCATGTTCTTTGTCATCTCTTCTAAAGCATTCTCTGGAATCACATCTGCAGGCAAACAGAGAAGAGAGCGATCAGAAGAAGCATTCACCCAAGGTATTTTTATTATGTGCTGTGTTTAAGTCCTAACAAAGCTAAATAAAACAAATATCAAGTCACCATTGTTTGGAAAATGAATGACCTTTATAAGAAAACAGATCATCTTCAATTCTTATTTGTAAACTCTGTATTTGGTTTGAACAAAATGCCAATAGCTGTATATTAAAGATATTGATTGCCAGTAATCAATCAGATGACTCATGTTGTGAGTGTGTGTTTGCTGTGTGTGTGTGTGTGTGTGTGTGTGTGTGTGTGTGTGTGTGTGTGTGTGTGTGTGTGTGTGTGTGTGTGTGTGTGTGTGTGTCTCACGTTGGTGGCTGACGATGCAGTGAGCAGCCAGCAGCTTCAGTAATGGCACCTCGAACAGGGCCTGGTGAAACAGCAGCTCCTTAGCGGTGGGCCGCTTACTGGGGTCCACCTCCAGACACTTCTGGATAAATTCCTGGGAAATCACCGGGGGAAAATATCTTTAAGTTATAGATTTACAATCCAGACAGCTATACAGGCTCTTAATACTTGTGTATCGCTCACTCACCCGCTGCAAAGGGTCCTCTAGCATCTGAATGGCATTGTTTATGGCTTCTTGGGACACATAAGACGAATCTCCGTTACTCTGGATTTCCAACACAGCCATCTGAAGGAGAGACCGGACAGAGAAGGGTGGTGATTGGAAGTGATTCATAAATAAAAACAGCAGCCAATGGTCATCCCTGCAGACCTGAGTGTCTTTCAAAAGTCTGAAGGGTTAAAACAGCATTTCCATTTTTCTGTCTCGCAAACAGAGTGAACTGACATCCTGATTAGGGGTGCAACAACTGATCGACTTAATCCATTAAAATCGATGACCAAATGAGTTGCCAACTAATTCAGTCGTCGATTCGTTGGTGACGTCATCACGTGTGTTTTACGCGCCGTTAAGCTCCAACGTTATCGGTCTTTTTATCGGTACTGGAGACATCTAAAAAATATATGTCACATGTATTATTGCTACATAAACATTATATCGCAGTCTTAGTGTCGCCAACTCGTTTCTAACATGCAAAAAGACAAAAGAAATGCGTCTAAGATGTATTTTTCGATCTTTCCAATCCAGACGAGAGATCTCTGTTTACACACACGCGGCTGCTACATGCAGCAACACACACACGGCTGCTACATGCAGCAACACACACGCGGCTGCTACATGCAACAACACACACACGGCGGGGATGGCGGAGAGAACTAAGCGCTCCAAGGTGTGGTTAAATGTCTCGAGGTGGACAATGCTCGTTGCCAAAAGTGCAATAAGAGTTTAGCATGTAAGGGCGGTAACACGAGCAATTTGTCTAAACATTTAGCAAAAGTGCTCCACATCCAGACGGAGAGATGCACCGGGTTGGACTGCCGTTCTAGTGGCTCTGTAGCCCCATCCACGAGTAACGTTTCCACGTCAGCAACACACGGAGTTAACAGAATGATACAAACACGGGTTAATGATTAGAGGTAACCGAGTTATTTATTTTGTTAAAGTTTCAGCTATTCTGTTTACAGTTCCGTCATCACATTATTTAATACGATTTGTTAAAACATTGTCGTTTCTTTTGATGTGAAATATTATGTATTTAATTTAAATAAAAAGTAATGTTAATTTTGTTCACAATTTGTTTAGTTCATTTAATAAGTATTTTTGAATCAAGTATTCATCTTTATTGTCTTCATTGTGAGTTTCCACATGCCTAAAACAACCTCAAGCTGAATCTAAAAGTTGATGGCTGAATAAGAGCGTTTGAGAAATTGTGCAAGGCATAACAGTCGGAATAGTCCATTCATCGTTTCATTCATCGATAGATTCATCGATTATCAAATGAGTGGTTTGTTGCGGGCCTAATCCTGATTTCTATTTCCGTAACTAAAGCAAAAGGCAAACGTAGCATGTCGAAAGCTGGGGTGACATTTTTGTTAAGAATAAATTGTTACATACAGCAGAGCAATCAAATACATTTTCCAAGAACAAAGAATGAGCCACCAACAGCTGGTTTCTTCTCACCTCTAAGGCGCACATCCCAAAGGAATAGATATCCACGGCTGTGGTGACATTGGCAACAGCTGGAAGCAGAAAATCAAACTGATCAAAATCACTCTCTGATATCTTTAAAAAGACAATTTTGAAGAAGAGTTTCTTAAAATAATAAATATCATTTTAATAATATGTTTTTTTAGTTTAACCATTTCACAGATCCTCAGAAACGGCCATATCTTTGTGAGGAGAAAAGTCAATGTGCCACATGAGCTAAAGATTAAGTTAATTAAGAAGAAACAGTTCTGTAATGAATTACTGATCGAATATGTGAAAAAGGGACAAGTAGTTGGCACAAATGTTGGTTTTTGCATTGTATTGTAGATTCATTACTAATCACTTGTTGATGTTATGAATTGTCTGTACTGCTTAAGCACAGAGATGGGAAAGATGTGCAACACATTTCCCACGCCTGGCTGCAAACCACGCTGTAACCAGACACTCTGAACAGACAGGATCTTTCATGAGAAACGTCTGGATCTTACCTCCATACTCCGGAGCAAAGAAGTGAAGGCTCTTCTGCTCTTCCCGACAGGTTTTCACGTGGTTGTTGATGGTGTCTGGAGCAACTGAAACGGTGGAGAAAAGCCTTAATAACAAGACAGCTAATACAAGGTACTGGTACTAATAATAATAATAGTGAGGGCATCTGTAGTAAAACAACTAAGAATTGGCAGAGGGACGTAACCCTGGCTTTACACTGCTGATCTTAGAGATTTAAACGATCTCTACCTGAGCCGATCTTGATTAGGCCGTTGTGCTGGATGAAGATGGTGTCACAGGTCAGGTTGCCGTGGATGATGGGAGGTTCACAGGAGTGCAGGTAGCTGGAGACGAGCCAATGAGTGTTAAGTCAACAAAACAACTGCTACCACAAGAAAGAACATCGCAAAGGCAAAAACTATATATGCGCATTTGGCCAACAGCCAATGCCCCATATTACAATTTATTCTTTATAACTACGTAGCTCAGAGAAAATAATTTCTGTTCTTCTTACCTGAGGGCAGACAGTATCTGTGTGCACCAGCGCTTCCAGGCCTGACAGACAGGAAATAGATCAAAGAATAAGATAATGAAAAATGTGTAAAACTGCTTTTATTTGACAACTGTTTGTGACTTGTCCGCATCGTTTCCCAGTAACATCATTTACAAATGTATGGAGGAGTCCCAGCAAAGCTTTCAAACCTTTTCATTCATGGTCTTGTGGTTTTTCTTCGTCTTTTTCAAAAACTGCTTGAGACTTCCGGAGGACATGTACTCAGTGATGAAAATGACCTGCAGGCAAGTCAAAGGAATGAAAGCAGACGTTAAACCCATAACACTCATTTCGTATGATTGAATAAAACAGGGATTCATTTCAGATGGTAACCCACCCTCGCTCTGTTCTCTTTGACGTCCGCCCAGTACTTGTGAAACTTCACAATGTTCAGATGCTCCAGCTGGATCAAATTGTCAAAAACTGCTTTGACTTTTTCCTTAAAACAAAACAGAAAATATGTCATTAGAATTTGAGTTTATACATGTCACATTTCCACAGTAACATTTAACAGAATTTAACATCTATCTTGTCAAATGTAATGTTTCAAAAAATGCCGCATGAGCTCATCATGTCTTAAAATAGAATAATCATAATGTCCTTGCCTTCTCTCTAGCAGCAGGTTGGACTAGTGGTCAAACAGACTAATAGGGTCAAGGTCAAAATAAATGTTGACAGCTGTGAACGAGCGTCCATTAAAAGCAGCTCTTTACTTCCTAGAAGTCCATCAACTGTTTCATTTCTATAAAAGGGTTTATTAAAAGCTCAACAAGACTGAGGGCATCATTCTCTTTCAGTCATAATGAAACACAAAAGCTGCATGTTGAAAACAGTCTTGCAACAACTTCTGTGTTTTTAATCAAAAAGGAAGAAACAGACTAGATCGGATGCCATTACTCAACCAAGATAAGGGTGGGTTAACAGAAACCACTTCAGAGTATTGCAAAACCACCAATAAAAATGAATAAATGTCAAAGAGTTTACGCAAAGAAGAAAAATGTTTCTGCCTCTACTCAGCTTACAGTGTGTGTATGTTGCTATGGTGCTGGCAGCAACAAGTCTGACCACTTGCCAAAGAATCTTAAAGCCATATGGGGGAAAATGAAAATCAGTAAGCCGCTATATTGTTTTGAGATCACAGTGGGAAATGTAACCTCACACAAAGAAAGCACAATCATCCTAACCTTATCAAAACACTGGACTCCCCTGTCCTCTAGTTGACATAATATTGTGGACATAACTGCTTCAGACACGACTGAATACGTCCTCACAGCACTGCACCCACCTCCTGTAGCTTGAAAATCTTCCTTTCTGAGAACATGACCTCATTCCACACCACCTCCACTCCTTCCTCAGTGTCCATGGCCAAGTAAGCATTGTCGATCCCAGGGACGTTACGCTGATTCACCTAAAAGAGGAAAACAACATAATGCATCAGGCTCACAGGTTTTATTTTGATAGCTAACATGTATAGGTTAAAGCTATGCTTACAGTCAGCAAAAACAGAAGTCTAAAGTGTGAAGCCGTTTTCATAGCTTTCACACAAAATGCACTCAATGAACACCAACATCCATGTACTCCGTTCTCATCTATACTTCTCCATCTGTTCGTAATGCATATTGTATGAAGACTTTTGAAGGGGGGGGCTTCAGTATTGACCAGTGCTTGTTAGCAATTGAGTGTAAATGTACTTTATACCTTAGTAACGGTAAACCTGAGCCCTACTCAGACATGTTTGCATGTATATAGACTCCTGCATTTACTTCCTCACTTACAGCATTCTCTGCAACATTTCGCTTATTGTATTTATAATGTGTATATAGTTTACTCCATCTGCATTACTTGCACATTGGTCTCGCAACATCATCTTGCACCATTTTAATGTACTCTGTTTGTTCTCGCACTGTGTGATTGTTTTTAAAATGTGTTTTATGTCTTATATATATATATTCATGTTGCATTGTTGGAGAAGGATGGGACTTAAGATTTGCATTGCTATATCTACACTGTAGCTACTGTGCATGAAAATAAAGCCTTTGAATATTTAGCAAAGGTAAACATGAGCCCTCTTCAGATTCATCCCATACCTCTTCTCTGCGTTTCTGCCAGCGTCCACAGGGGCTTTCCTCTAAAATCTCCGACTCATCCTCGCTCTCCTCTTCCTCATCCTCGGTGGCAGCAGTGGCTGGAGGATGGGAGACCATGGACACCGGGGGAGACACGGTCTGACCTGCGGGAGCAGCTGACTCGGTCTTCACTTCCTGGGCTGCAGAGTCGGAGGCCTGCTTGTTATCTCCCTCTGACATCTTCTTGGTTGTTGTCAGGCCCAACAGCCAGCTGTAACACAACAAGATACACCCAAACACAACATCAGCATCATATTTAATACACACACTGAAAGCTGATGAAGTAAAAAAACACACTAAGTGGCAATTACATCGCAGTGCAAAGCTAGCTTGAGGGCAATGGTGTTCACTTGGTGGGTGTAACTGCAGCAGAGCAACAACCTTTGCAACATAAGCTTAATTAGCACTCTACAGTAAATGGCATTATAAATTCCATCACAATTATAAGTAGAAGAAGCACATACGTTTTAAAGACGGGAAATATACCGATGCCAGCTCCAGTTTAGCAGACTTCCTCCGGCGCAGACCAATCCCAGCTTGTTGTTTTGTTAGCTTTGTTAGCAGAGCTAGCTTTGCGATGATGCTAGCTCCTTGTGTAACTAACTGTACACTGACAACATGTAAAAACGTTCACTGCCGGCGCTTTATTCACTTATATTAATATCTCTCGATGTGTCAATTGGTCGCCAGCTAGCTAGCTTTAGCAGCCCGTGACTGCTCCTCAAGACTCCGGCTAATGTGCGCTCTCAAAATTAGCCACCGCTAATGTCATTAAAACTACACAATTTTACCACAGTTCCTAACCTAGACACGTCCACTGATTAATAACATGACTACAGTTAACATACACCCGACAGGGGAAACAAAGGGAGGTTCAATCTATCATTAACTCTATATCCTCGGACAATCACGGCTGACTGACTTAAGGTTAGCTTAGCAGTAAGCCAAATATGATCGCGACAACTTCCAGATGCAAGCTGCACTACGAGCTCGGTTACAGTGAGGTTGCCAGATAGGGATAGTCCCATCCTCCTTCTGAGGTGTTCAATTTATTTATAATAATATTAATAATCATAGCAACAGCATGCAATACTTTGTTGCTGGGCTTGATGTATGGCAAGCCGATTTAGCTTTTATTCATTTCTGGAGGATATCAACAAATCTATTCTTACGAGTAATAATGTTTATTTCTGATATCAAAAATAGAATTTTAACTAGTTAGAATGCAAATTCTTGATATCAGAAATTCAATTGTAACTAGTTGTAACGTGTATTCTTGATATCAGAAATGTGATTTTAACTAGTGAGATTTGCATCGTTTTTCTCATTCATTTCAATGGGAGTTGGCATTTGAACTAGTTCAAATGCCAACTTCTTATATCAGTAATTCAATTGTTACTAGTTACAATTACATTTGAACTAGTAAAAATACAAATGTCTGATATCAGTAATTCAATTGTTGATATCAGAAATAACAGGAATTGAATTGTAACTAGTTATAAATAAAAATTGAATTGTAACTAGTAACAATTGAATTCCTGATATCAAAAAAGGATTTTGAACTAGTTCAAATTATATTTCTGATATCAAAAATTGGCATTTCGACTAGTTCAAATAAAATTCTTGATATCAGAAATTGGTATTCTTACTAGTTCAAATGTAATTGTAACTAGTAACAATTGAATTACTGATATTAGAAATTGGCATTTGAACTAGTTCAAATTCCAACTCCCATTGAAATTAATGAGAAAAACGATGCAAATCTCATTAGTTAAAATCGCATTTCTGATATCAAGAATACACAGACATTACAACTAGTTACAATTGAATTTCTGATATCAAGAATTTGCATTCTAACTCGTTCAAATTCAATTTTTGATATCCTCCAGAAATTAATAAAAGCTAAATCGGCTTGCCATATTGATGTGTAATTTACTGCGTGTCAATGAGTGTAGGTTATGGTTTCTTGGCATATAATATTGTCCTATAGGCCTACAATTAAAAATTCAATTCGAAGAAAAATTCCTTCATCAAGAAAATTATTAACTTTTGGTGGAAAAAAACGCATTGCATACATCTCGAGGAAATGTCATTCAATATAACTTTTGCAATAAGGTTACATGGAAGTCCATTCATGACAGCGAAAAATTTTTTGTAGAAATGTAATGCAACCCCTGTGAAATATGTCTAATATTAATTGCTGTGAATGTCACTGTATTTCTACACACAATAATACTGGACTGAATAGCCAGAGTGAAAATAAACATCTTGAACCATAAAGCTGGTTTCTCTCAAACCTGGCAACCCTCCTCTCTACAGCCCCCCTCTTCTTATTTGATATGAGTCTGGATTGACAGACAGTCAGGCCAACTGAATCCTGAAATATGACGACTGGTGGGACAGGTCTGTTATAAAACACCATTGAAAAGGAAGAGTCAAGGCGTTTGTTTTGCCACTAGGTGTCAATATTACTCGAAATGCATCATGTTTGGAGTAATTATGATACAGTGCTTATCTTTTGCGTTATAATAAAATCAAGTAAACTGTTCAAATATCAGATTTGTTGCTAATTAAAAGCACAATAATTATATCATTATAGCAAATTGGTATATCAGTACACAAATCTAGATACATACTGAGACACAAGGCAACATCATTTTTTAATGCACAGCAATTTTGAGCTAAGTTTTGCAAGTTAAGAGTATGCCTACTTTGCTTCCATAACATGTCTTCTTTCCTACTAGTGTAAAAAATCTTCCCTTCATACACATAGTAGTGTTAATTCTACTACATATCTCAGGTAACAAACTGTCATATGTTCAGTTTGATGTATAGATTTTTGGACAGCCGCCTTTATCAGCACATTGAAAATGTATTAGGGTCTCTAAGGAGCCCCCTCCCCTCCTCTGAAGAGGCCTATATATAGGTGCAGCCATCAGCACACGCACAACAGAGACTGTGGGTGCTGGTGGAGTGAAAGTGGTGAGTGTACATGAGCAGTGACAACATTTACAGCAAAATAAGGAACTAGAAGTGATCATCAGAGTCAGGGAGGACACAGGAAGTCTCCTTGGGCTGTTTTGCAAGTCCATGCTCTGTTACTGCCAGTAAGGAGTTTTTTTTGCACTTTATAAACTGATTTTGAAAAACAGGAACTGGCCTTTACTGACAAGATGGGGGACGAGCAACATAAAGAGCCTGTTGTTGAAGTTATACAGGTGAAAGTGCTTTATGAAACTGAAGCATCATCTGGGCCCGATGAGAAAGCTGCCTACCCTCCTGCTGGAACTAACTCCATCTACTCTGCCATTCTGAGCCGAAACGAGGCTGTCAAGGATGCCACGCGACTAAAGACCTTTTTGGAACTTCGAGACAAATACGTGAAGAAGAAGGTGGTGTTTGAAGACCCCCTGTTTCCTGCAAATGACTCCTCACTCTTTTACAGTCACAAACCCACCATGAAGATTGAGTGGAAACGTCCCTCGGTGAGTACCAGACTTTAGTCTCAGGTTACTCTTAATGTAAAACTTTCTTTGACATGTTGGGAGAGATGTTTTTCTAAATCCCTGTGTATCTCACCACTTCCACCACAACACATGGCTGGGGTGTCATGTGGCTGCATGCTGTGGATGCATAGCTCTGGGTTGTCACCTTCTACAATCACAGACAGCTGAATGCCACACAGTGCTGGGAAACATTGTGGGAACTCAATGCTGGCTTTAGAGTTTCATATTTTTCTGATTGCGCTAGCAGCAGCTTTATTCATTCTGCCAAAAGTCCTGCTGTGACTGTCAGGGCTACTTTTATATGTAAACTTGAACAGTCACATCAATCAGTCAAAGCTATCTACAGTATATAGCAGATTTAATACATTTTCAACAAAAGCAAACAAAACAACGGACAATAAAATGAGGCAATGATAGATGAATGAGACAACACAAGCCATACCTTCATTAAAAAGACATGTCTTAAGTCTTCTGTCCACGGTAACACACTGACACAGATCCAAACAGTAACGTGAATGCAGACACAACAAATGACCCAAACCTTAACATAATACTAAACACTTATGTTGCTTGATTGCTTAGTGATTAGTGATGAATGGTTAGTGATGTATGTTGTTTTTTGCCTTACCGTTTGAATTGGTGATACATGATTCCCTTCAGGGGGTCAACAGTAGAGCACGCTCTAAATACGGAAACATGAGGTGGCATTTTCACAGCTTTGGTTATGGTGAATCATTTGATGAGGGAAACAGATTCCCTGCTGGAAATCCCCCTGACTAGAATTTGATTTCTTAGCTCTATCCTTTTTGTTATTATCTTGTTTTATAACCCATGAAAACTGAGCAATTTTGATATTTCGGGAGTTTAAAAGTGCTAAACGTTTTTTTTTGCTCAGGTTTTGTGTTTTTTTTGGTTAATCAAAAGTAGTTTCAAAAGCTCTTTAAGTAAAATGATTCCCATTTTCTTATCTTGGGATGCCTCTTCATAAATTGTGTGCATGAGCGGGTTTTTTATTCTCTAAATGCTTACATTGAAGAGGTTCTAGAGGTCTAAATCCAATCCAACATTGCACAAGGAAGAAAGGCATTGAATATAAGCATCATTTGTGTAGCATACAGTAAATATGTTTTCCTTCTTATTCTTTCCATCATCTTGTGACAATCCACAGAAGGCCATGTAATCTTTCAACATGAAATCAAACAATATGTGCTCCAAAACAATTCAGTAGTAGTAACATATGCATTAATACTGCGGCAAAAGTTGAGAAGAGTCAACCATAAGATCCCTAATTGGTGTCTAAAAATAAGGTGCATGATGAATCATTTCCCGTAGGACCACAAACAGTCAGACACTTGGTTTTGACAGGTTTGTATTTATGATCTGAGGGCTTTTCTGCACGTAGCACAACGTTATCACTAAAGAGGTCGCGACTAGCAGACCTCCAGCAGCTGCTTCCTCCTGAATATGCAGCGAATGTAGCCAGAGAAAATTCTCCAACTCACTCTCAGTTTCAGGGTCTTCATGTTGTCGATCATTGCAAGTGAAGTTTTGTAAATACAGTCTTTAAATCGTTGCAGAGTTTAATATTTCACCTGATAGGCCCAGAGTGAATTGCCTTTGTTACAGAGTGGGTGCAAAATCAGGCAGCAAAAACACTAGCTCTGCCAGATTTTGAAGCACTCCTTTAATGTTTTACCTGATTTAACACCTCAAAATCAATAAAGAATTTGCAACATTTTGGTTTGAATCAGGATCTCAATCTGTCCAAGTATAATAAAAAAAGCAATCTGACCTGTCATCCGACAGATTTCAATGAATATAACATATGTAAAGTATTATACCCAGCTTTGTTAAAGGCATAATTAATTAGTTTAAACTATATTTTCTATTATTACCATAAAGAGTGCATGTTATATTGCAAGACATCTTAATTTGGATATTAGATAAAAACACACCAAAACATTTATATTTTCCCATGTTATAAATATTTGATCAATATCTTTAGGCTTTTGAAATGCATGCATCCGTTCATCCTACATGGTATTTCAGAAAGACAAAAAAAGTCTGGCGCTGATATTTCCCAACTTGCTCAGAAATACTTTTTAACACTTGCTTTTTTTTTTCCATGACAGGAAATATGTGACGACCCCCAGTTCATTGTAGATGGAGCCAACAGGACAGACATCTGTCAAGGAACATTAGGTAACTCTTAAACAATTTCTGCTTTCAAACAAGTGGAAGAAAAGCACTTGATTTAGTCTTTCGATACATAAAATAGCCCATCGCACTGAACTCCCAGCCTCTCTATGGGGCACACACATAGGCATTTGTTTTCCTTAGTTAAGCCCACATGTTCACAGAAACAAGAATTGAAGAGCAAGAGCATGGAGAAGGGAGAAAGAAAGAACACATTCATCTGATTTTGGATGGATGTTTAAGAAAAAGTCGTGCAAAAAGTCAATTGTGTCTCAGCCATACACTTCTGTCCAAGCAAAAGCAGTGCCGTTGTTTAGGAAAATACGATATCTATAAAATATACATTACAGCTTAAACATGGCTGGAAACTGGAGCCTGGAACACTGCAGCTGAAATGACCATGAGATTGAGCCCTAATTTAGTCACCTCACTGATGTTGCTTTACCTTAGGATCAAGTGTTTCTGCAGCTCTTAAATCTTCTGCTGACAGGTGACTGCTGGCTGCTCGCTGCCATCGCCTGCCTCACTGTGAACGAGAAGCTGCTGTACAGAGTGATCCCCCCCGACCAGAGCTTCACCGAAAACTACGCCGGCATCTTCCATTTCCAGGTTTTAAATGGATTTTTGACCCACTGTGTAAAAAGCAACTGAGCTTTCATCTTCTGACAGATAGTCTCAGAAGATAAAGTTTAAATAATTTTAAAAAAGCAACACATTTAAACCAGGGACAAGACATGATGTGCAAAACATAAACATATTACACTGAATTATTTTGCATAGGTTGAACATCAAAACACAATATAGCTTGAATGCTAATTTCCTTCATGGTCCTTCATTTTAAGACAATAACAACACAGCAGATAATAAAATATAAAAGTGAAAGTTAAGGGAAATTAGATTAAAATTGACAGCAGTAACATGACCCAAACGTTGTTTTAATGAAGAGTTTTACATGTTACATCTCACACATGAAAGGTGATTTTTTTTCAAAAAATAAAGAAAACAAGTATCTGATAAAAACATATTTTAGTTTACCTTTGCTTAGAGATGGCAGGAGATCGATCCGTCTCTTCATTGACTTTGTTTTGAATCTGTTCGTTTTTTTACTCAGTTGTGGCGTTATGGAGAATGGGTCGATGTGGTGGTGGACGACCGTGTTCCCACCTGCAACAACCAGCTGGTCTTCACCAGATCTTTCAGGAAGAATGAGTTCTGGAGCGCTCTTCTGGAAAAAGCGTATGCCAAGTGAGTGCAGTCTATCAGCTTTCCCTGCAAAGTTAAAGAGTCGTGCAGCTTCAACGTTATATCTTAATAATGTTAATTCTTTCAGTAGAGTTCAGGTTTTCTTTTCAGAAAATCTGCCAAACAAGATGTTGACACGTGAAACCACTGACCTCTCACCCTGCTGTCATAATATTTTTCAAACGAAACAAGTTTTAGGATAACAATTTCACCTAAATGTCCCATTAAGGTCTATACCTTTCTGCAGTGTAGCGACAGTTACTTGGCACATCACTGCTCTGTCCTCATGTTTCCCAAATTTGCTGCAGACCCTGTAAAAAAATCCAAAGCTCGTAAAGAATCGATGTACAGTGAGCAGAATGATTGATCTCTCTCTCTCAGGTTGCACGGATCGTATGAAGCCCTTAAAGGGGGCAACACTTTGGAGGCCATGGAGGATTTCACCGGAGGGGTTACAGAGTTCTTTGAGTTGTCTGAAGCCCCCAAAGAGCTCTACAGCATCATGAGGAAGGCGCTGGACAGGGGCTCGCTGATGGGCTGCTCCATAGATGTGAGTGGTGAGGAAAGTATGGGAAATAAGTGCACAGGAAACAGAGAAAAGTCACTCAAACATTACAGGGACACCAAAGCAAGATGCAACAACACAACTGACTGAATTATGAAAATCAATTCAGTGGTGGTTTTCGTGTAGTGTGTCATATAGGTTTTTTCCCCCGTCACCCCAATTGGACACATTTGTTTATTTCCACAACACAGTGACATCACCATGTAACACTCGCACTTCCATTGGCTAGCGCTCCAACACATTGTACGTGATAGGCTAAGAGGTGGGACATCGCCAAGCAGTTTGACCAATCACAACAGAGCCGGCCAGCTAAAAAATCAGAGTTGGAGGAACCCTATAAAAAAAACGCAGATACATTTATTTTCATAAATTAGCATGTATATAGAATGCTTTCCCAAATTATGAGAGGCTAAAAGTAAGTTCAAAGTAATTGTATCAATATTTTTAAACTTTGAAATCAAATCCAGAATAAATTACTGTATTAAAATGATGTTTTAACAGCTTGTACTTATCCATGTCCAATGTGTTTTTTTCTCTGACTTGTGTATCTTTCAGATTACTTCAGCCGCTGAGATGGAGTCTCGGACTGAACAGGGTCTGGTCAAAGGTCATGCTTACTCCATCATAGGCCTGGCAGAGGTGAAGTATAATGTCCACCCACTATGCTGTGAATCCAGATTAGATATTCTTGGTAAATTAAGGCATGTCAAAATTATGCTGCCTGATAAAATGTTGTTTTTAGTGTGACGAGGTGGCAAAGGATACCAAGATTCGCCTGATTCGCTTACGCAATCCCTGGGGCTGGGTGTTGTGGAAGGGACCATGGAGTGCAAAGTGAGATTATATCTGGGACATGGGAACCTTTCTTTAACCGTCATATAACATCTGCAAATTATTCTGATGTATTAGGGCTTATTCTTGTTGTGTATTACATTTGTTTTCCAGTTCAAAGGAATGGTCGACCATTTCCACGGCTGACAAGGAAAACCTAAAAAAACAGACTGTAGAGGAGAGTGAGTTCTGGTGAGTAAAACCACAGTTTTTCACATTCAAGCCTTTTGCCATTTATTGACTGTAATCTTAATAAACAGACGCACACACATTTCTTGCAAGTTATAAAAATGTATATTAAAATCATAACTTTACACTGTACAAATGAATGGAGGATATTAGTTCCATTAGCATGTTAGCATCTAGCTCAAATCACATCTGAAACCTCACCACTTTACTTTTTTCAAGCCACACTGGCTGTAAAGACAAGAAAAAGGGCAAAGTTGTTTCCATTTTCATCATATCAAATTCTAAAGAACTTCCTTTTGTTTGTTCGACCTCTAGGATGGCTTTTGATGAATTCAAGAAGAACTTCACAAAGCTGGAGATGTGTAACCTGACTCCCGACACCTTGCAGTGTGAGGAGAGGACCAGTTGGACAGTGTCGGTCAACGAGGGTCGCTGGGTGCGTGGCAGCTCTGCCGGTGGCTGCAGGAACAACAAAAGTAGGCCTTAATGTTTCCAAAATATTCTTCTTAAAGCCAATAAGTTGGGCGTTGGGTTTTTTTTTTTTTTTAAATAATGGCCACTTAACTACACATTTTCCCGCTTATTACATGCTAAATAATCAAACAACTTGACTGCCAATAATATTTGAAATTATTTTATTGACTTAAAAATGATCGTATTGCTAAAAACCAACGGCTGGAACTGCGGGAACAACTTAAAATGAACGGCAGCACTGATCAAGGTTTTCTGTAACTTTCCAAGTCAGTTCACAGTTTATCTTCCACTAACACGGCCTAAACACTGCACAGCCCATACTGTGTTCCTGTAAGTGTTTACTTCCTGTCTGCCTTCTTCTGTTGATTTATTTGACGTCCAACGCTCTCTCTTTTAATCCTTTAATTCTCTCCCTTAATCCTCTTTAGCAATGGTCATTATGTTGCTTAGCAGCGGTGTGTTATCGAGTATTAATAACCTCTGAAAAGTCTGAATTGACCAATCAGAATCGAGTATTCAACTAAGCCGTGAAAGATCAATATCTTTCGCGCCTGGATCTTGTGTTGTCACTGCTGTCATGTGACCACTTATAAATGCGAATATACTTGTTGTGTTTCACAGACACTTTCTGGACGAACCCTCAGTATCGGCTGCAGCTGTCCGAGGAGGACGACGACCCCGAGGACCACCAGGCGGCCTGCACCGTGGTCGTGGCTCTGATGCAGAAAGGTCGCAGGATGCAGCGCCACCAAGGGGCCAAGTTCTTCACCATCGGATTTTCCATCTATGAGGTACTGATCACAAAGAAACACAACCACTGGATAAGCTGATGTGCATTCAGTGGGTTCAAATGTCTTCTTCTTTGTCTCTGCAGGTGCCCAAGGAGGTACGGCCATCCTGAAAAAGGACGTTAGTTTGATGATGTCCACAGTATCGGCCTGCATTTCCAGAGATTTGAGTCTGTGTGTGTTTGGGTTAGCAGTTCATGTCGTAGATAAGCAGTATATAGCTCTTGTGAAACCTTAATGTACACGTGACATCACAAGCCCAACAACTTTCTAATAATTTACAATACTGACTTAAAGTCACTTATTTATTTGATTATTTAACCGTTTAGTCAACAAAATAGTGAAAATGCCCTTCCTTTTTCCCAGAGGCCAGTCAAACTGTTTGTTTCATCCATTGTAGATCTTCATTTCAATTGAATGTATCCTTTATTGAGCTAAGAATTATTGATTTAATGTATTTCATACTTTCAATCCTAAACGTAGGATCTTTGATCTTTTTGCCTTGTCTTCTATGTCTCAATTCCCTCTTTTTGAATGTTCCATTTCCGTTAATACCTTTTCTGTTTTGACTGCTTTTCTTATTTAAAGAGTTTATTCCCATCCCACCATCTGATATATCTCCTTCCATAGATGCTTGGACAGAATCAACACCTGCAGAAGGACTTCTTCCTGTACAACGCCTCCAAAGCTAAATGTAAGACCTACATTAACCTGCGGGAGGTGACGGAGCGCATCCATCTTCCTCCGGGAGAGTACGTCATCATCCCCACCACCTTTGAAGCCCATCAGGAGGGGGAGTTCATCCTCAGGGTCTTCTCTGAGAAGCAGAACATTACAGAGTAAGTATCACTCAGGGGGGCATATTTTGGGGATTGTTGACAATTGCAAATATAAGGTCTTCAAGTGAAAGGTCATTCAAGGACTAAAAGGAATCCTAATGTGTTTGTTTTTCCTCACAGGGAGGAGGATAGTGTCGGGTCTGACAAAACACAGGTTCGCAAAGTGTTTGAAGACGTAGTGGGTTGTAGATATGTCTTGATAATTCTGACTAATATTTCAGTGGTGAAAAGATTAAAAACAAAAGAGTAGGTTCACCTTTTATGTCTAATTATTCTGACATGGTTTTAATATCTTCTAGGGGCAAGTTTATATGTTGGGATCCAGATTTTATTAGAGGACACGGTTATAAAATATGATTGAAGGGGATACTTTCTTTTGCAACACACTTGAATTTGTTTTAACTTTATAAGAAATTTAAATTGAAAGAGAATCAGACGTAAAATAAATTGAGGATAGGATAGAGATAATTAAGATATTTTATTATTAAGTTATTAAGACAAATACACAAGCTCCCAGCTTCCCAAAGGAACATTAGACATTCATTCCCAAACAAAGCATCCTTTCCTACTTCCTTTTTAAAAGGTTAAATATATGAAACATAACAAAATAGTGCAGTGCAGAGGCCTACTGCCCGAAACACACTGAAACATCAGTTTGCATTTCATATTTTCTAAACCCCAACTGTGTAACACACATATTTAATCAACATTGTTTTCTCAAACTATTTGTCATTTCCCAATTCACACTCTACTCATTGTTTTCCCACAAAAATAACTAACTGTCATGATAAGTGTTTTCCTCCTTTTCATCTCATTTCCTCCTTCTGTCCTTCCTTGTGTCATTGGTCATCAGCAAGACACGAAAAAGAAGGAGAAGGTAATGCATGCATGTGTCAAAAGCATTGCTAGATGGCTCTTTAAACTCTGCTTTATCCACTGCTTCTCTCCTGCTACTCTCCATTATGTCTGCTGTTTTAAATGTTGTTAATTTGTGCCATTATCGCATATATAGAATAAAACCAGTGGAATAACTATAAATAACTCTCTCTTTTCTGTTTCTGTTTGTCTTTTTTTAACCCGTCTCTCCTCTTACTAACCAATGCCGTTGCCCATGCCAGCCTATTGTATTTGTGTCAGACAGAGCAAAAGCCAACAAAGAAATCGAGCATGACGGCATTCGGGGAGAGAAGAAGAAGAAGCCAAAGGTAATTTCCTGATGTTAGGACACAACACGTTGACACTGCAGACACAGAGCTAAGAGCTGGTAGTGACTCATTTCTGGAGACTGACGGCTCTGACATGCGCTCTCGACCAGGTCAAATAACCCCTTTGAGAATTATACACATGAGAGTGGGGCCAAATGATCTCAAGTGTCTCCGCTGCACCTGTTTCCCTGTGAGGTCTCAGGTTAGACGGGCCGAGTTGTTTATGTTTATCCAATGTGTTGCTTTCCTGTGCTACGGGAAAGCCTCCAACTTAAACGTCATACATTTAGAGTTATATATAGAGCAACAGGAACACATTAAACACATCGTTTTAATGTTTCAAGATGACTGAGAACTCAAAAGTTATCGATAGGAAAAGTAGTCCTATTTGTGCAATATTTATTTAAGAATCTGGTCAAATCATCTCTGAAAACGACATTGGTCTACTGTTCTGTTATATTCAGTAAAGTCCTTATCCAGCACATGGACAACCACCTCACAGTAACTACATATTTGGGCCAAAAATCATTCTTATTTTGCAAAAGACATTCCTCTTTGACTGTCAATATCCACGAATGAATGTTACATTTACGGCGTAGGTTTTATTACTTATTGGTAGCATGTGTCTTTAGTTTTTTTGTGTCTTTACTGTTGTGTTATGACTGTTTGCTGTTCTGTCATGAGCAAACTAAAGCAGATTGAATATGGCGATGAAATATTGGACCCTAATCATCTTAAGAATGTACTTCTTTCTCACGTGGCCCTCAGATAAATCTACTCCAAGAAGAGGAGGAGACTGAGGAGGAAAAACAGTTCAGAGCCATTTACCAAAAGATTGCTGGAGATGTGAGTACAGGAAGGATAAAACAGGCAAGACTTGGATTTACAATTTATATTAATACATGAAACAAATTGTCCCTCCCTCTATCAGGACATGCAGATCTGCGCCAACGAACTCAAGACGGTCATGAAGAACGTGCTCTCTAAACGTGAGCACACTGGTTGATTTGAGTCATTATGTATTGTGTATCATGTGATCATCATACCGAGCCTTCCTTTCTACAGATAATGACATAAAGACAGAGGGTTTCAGCCTTGAGACATGTCGGAGTATGATCGCCTTGATGGATGTATCCTTTCAGCTGAAACCACCAGAGTTTATACAGAGCTCACAACAGATAAGGTGGTTATTTATTGGTTTGAACTCCTCTAGTTATTGAACATCCTCAGTTACTCAGTTGAGCCACCCAGTGGTAGAACATGGAAACTATGTTACCTGTATACTCTAGTATAGCAAAGTCAAAGAAGTAACACATCATTTATCAGTAGTAAAAATTATGTTATCCTTATTTATAATATTGACATTCACATCTGTAAATCAGCATTCATTGTCATCTATTTGTTGTAGGTCTATTCATTCTGTTTAAACACAACATTTCTGCACAGTTACATTTCAAGATGATAGGCTTCACTAAAATGTGTATGCTGATAGTAGAATTAGATTCCAATGGTATCTGTGCAGGATTGTTTCTGAATTAAATTAACAACTTTTCCAGAGTTTTAAAAGCAATTCAGGTGTTTTATCTAAATATTCTGCTTAAATCCATATCTTTTGTTTGCTTTTCTGCTTGCAACACACAAAGGGAGGCATGTGCCTGTTTTTAAAAGGGTGGTATATTCAAATTGAGGATATGGTTTATAGGCCAATATTGATATGAATTTTATAAGTTAAATAGAATGTTGAGTGTAAAAAAGTACAAACTTTTCAGCCCTATTTTATCACCTTTAAAATCGTCCTTACTGGCTCCGTTGGTTTTCCATAACCGACCTCTCAGACTGATGGTACGGGGAAGCTGAACCTGCAGGAGTTCAAACACTTGTGGAAAAAGATCAAGGAGTGGCAGGTGGGACCGTTTTTAATCTTTCTATATCTTCTGCTTATTTTAAAACAAACAACTGACTGTCCGTCTCCTCGTGTGTCTCCAGCTGATCTTCAGAAAATACGATAAAGACAAATCTTGCTCCATCAGTAGTTTTGAGATGAGGAACGCTGTTAATGATGCAGGTGAGCACAGCTTCAAAAAATAAATACTTTTAAGTATTAACGACTCACACAACATTTCTCTATGCATGTGTAAAGAAGTGCATTACCAAAGGCAACTCACAAGATATCCCAGTTCACTTCATTTCATGTCAGTTCATGGATTTCATCTTTAAAAAAAGTTTTTTTCCCCATTTTATTTAGGATTTTGATTCAGCTTTCAACTGGATTGGGTGAAATTTGTACTAAACATCCAAGAAACCATAAGGATAATTGCAACATTTGTTCATTGAAAATTACAGATTTTATACTACCTTATATTTAGGCTTTGAAAATAAAAAAGATATAACTACATAAATTGTGGTCTCTAAATTAAAATGTAAATGTTGTAGACTACACTTCACATCTTTCAATTCATCACCAAATAAAATTGCAAGGATTCTATTTTTCTCCGCTTTTGTCAGAAATAACATCCCATAATTGCCATTCTCTTGAAAGAAACTGGAAATAAACTATTGACTAATCTGAGTCTCCCTCCCATGCAGGCTTCCACCTGAACAAACAGCTGTATGACATCATAGCCATGCGCTACGCAGACGAACACCTCAACATCGACTTCGACAGTTACACCTGTTGCTTCGTGAGACTAGAGGGCATGTTCAGTAAGTAACACCACAACTCACCTTTCATTCATTTATTTCCTCGGAATATGTTACACTTTTTAAAAAAGATCTTTGCAGAGCTAAATGTAAGTTTTATGAGCCGGTATCTGCTCATAATCACTGTACGTTTTATTAAGAGTTAAATAAAGACTGACTTGTTGCGTCTCGTGCAGGAGCTTTTAACGCCTTTGACAAAGACGGAGATGGAGTAATAAAGCTTAATGTCCTGGAGGTAAGCCTGTTTTAGTGTTCTTTACAACATGATATTCTGTGTCTTTTGCCATTTATACTGTATGTCGTTGCGTACAGTACCACTAACATGTTCTTTGAGAGTCATGCATGTGAGGAAGAGTAATAGTTTGACTGTAGAGCTTTTAAACACATCACAGTCTTTGATTGCACTATGAGGTACTTCTATGTTGGATTACATAACACTTACAAGGGTTTCTAAAATTCTGTCCATTTATTAAGAACAAACATTTCAGACTACTCCTCACTATAAGGCGCAATGAAATACAACAACACATACTACATCCACAAAATCGACCATGCATTACAAAACAGTTGAATGTGTCTTGGGTTTTTAGTCACACAATGTATACTGTGAGTATACTATCAAAGTGAAACCCCATTTAAGCTCATATTTGTTTCTCTGTCTCTCTTTCCAGTGGCTTCAGCTGACCATGTATTCTTAAGTGACCTTCCTGAGCGCTGACACGTGGAGCTGCAGTTCATGACTTCATCTCTTTTTGCACAGATTTTTTGCAACATCTACATCTTTTTCACAAATCAGATGTATCCAGATTTGATGTGGAATTTAGATTTCTCAGATCATTCAAACTATGATGGTGTAAATGTAAGGTCAATGTTATGTCACTTATGTTAAGGTGTCAGCATCAGTCATGTTTTGGCGTGGTGCAGCCGATGGGCAGTGAAGTTGTTGTTAGGAATATTTGGTTTGTAATGTTAATCTTTGAGTAAGAAATGTTTGAATATGAGAAACAAAATGTAACCTTTTGTATGACACATTTTTTAGAGAATATATAATGTTTTCAAAAAAGCAGAGGCACATTTTCTAGATTTTATTTGTATTTTTTATTGCTGTACACATACAGTAGGTATGAAACACAAATCAAATAAACACACTGTACAGTATAACATAGGAAAATTAAGGCATGACTTTAAAACGGCTTTCATAGAAGTTACTCTCTGGACAGTTTGGTCTTACAACTTTCACCACCACTTCTTCCATTGCCAAAAACAAAAGTTCTCAAACTCAAACTATGAAGGGATACAGGGGACAAGTACGATGCCTACTGTTCATCTCTGAAATGTAAAAGTGATCAAATGATAGATGGTTTATATATGTAATGAAGCATAAGACAACAGTCTGAGTCAGGAAGTCATTATGGAGAAATTGTTACAGGAAAATACCTTCATGATTCATATCAAATTGTATTATCGCTAATAAAGTGTATCGGGTTGCTAAATATTAGCTCTAGGTTTCTTAAACTCTCCACAAACGTCTATGTAGGTTTTGAAAAACTTTAGAAGGGATTTTAAAATCCTCCTGTCGACCTTTGAGCCCTGACTCGTATCAAGTTGTTGTTGCGTCGTGGAATTATACATTATTTCAGACACCTTTAAAAGGGGAAAGCAACACATGTCACAGACGGTTTACGGGTATTGGCGAGAACAACTGTATATTACGTGATTGTAAAAAACAACTGTTGGGGGTCGAGTTGCATTGTGGGTATTGTAGGTTGCTGGTCTTAACAAGGAAGCTGAATGCATGGAATAAAGACAATATCCCCGTTTCTGCGTTATCAATTTTGACCCTTTTTTTCTTCTGTCCAACGTGAGTGTAATAATGTGATAGCAGCGCAACACTAGATCAATAGAATCATCTTTTCAAATAGCAGGATTTAATGTCTACATTAGTGTGAGTTGTGCAGGTTCAGAAAATTCCTGACATTTCTGCTTGGCTGTTCCTCAGCAGACGCACACCATATTAAATATTGAAGTCAGTTCACGCAATAAGCTGCGTACTAAAGCTACTCGGAGGTGTTTCAGCCAATGCAGCCTAGTTGTAGAAATGTTTGTAAAATGTAGCTTTGTATTTACTAATGACAGTTCTGTTTCTGAGAAAGGTAGCTGTATAAAATAGTCATGAATTCACAGTTTATAAAAAAAAAACAGAGTAATGAAGCCTTTTACACGCAAATAACTGATAATAAATGTCATTATTCAGGGGTCAACGACAAGCGGAGTGTCACAGAGACCATCGAGTACACACCAAACCAAAGAGATGTGAATAGTACTTTTATAGCTAGAGAAATAACAGAAAATTACATCCCATTTGAACTCAACAGAAAGATTTAACCCAAAATCCTGAAAATAACTTTGAAACCAAGGGTTCAGCTAAGTACTGTAATGTATGGGACTCCAACCGTATAGGCTGAGTCTCTTCAGCTCCACCGCTAGTCCACTGCACGCTGCACCTCACTGTCTTTCTCCACGTGGCTCTGCATGTGTTCAGGAAGCTTCTGCAGAGAAAATACAAACAAGACAAAAAACGCCTCTTATACTGTTTTCTGTTCATATTATCACGATTCAGACTCTCACACATTACTCAGCTAATACTTCACTCACACTGAATTACACAGGGTCGGTGCATTACCTCTCGAACAGCCTGCTGTGTGCCAAAAAATGAGCTGCAGCCTCTCCAGCGACACTTGATCGCCTGCAGGTTTGAGTTGCTGTGATCTCTGAGGAGGTGCTCAGAGAGATGCTCCGCCATGCCGAAGATCAGAGTACAGTTATACCACTGTACAGAGGGCAAAGGTCACAGAGACACATGTTAAGATGCATTTAGAAATGGTATATTCATTCAATATCTTGTGGAATATGTCTCTTGGAATTGGATCAGAGTAAAGGCACTGATTATGTTATGTTTCATCCGACTTAAAATCTCTGAATGCTTTATGTATAATGAGTTTGAGTCGTTACCCAGCAGCGGTAGTTCTTCATCAAGTTGAGCTTCACAGCTTGGATGGAGCCATCATAACAGCCTGTGTAGATCTGAGTGGGACAAACAATGTCAGATATTTGAACAGTATCATGAATCAACCTCTGTCATGCAAGTAAGGATTCAAAATGATGGCTGGGCAAGTTCAATTCAACGTACCATACTCTTATGTACGGCCATGCACATCACCATGTCACTGTGACCCCCGTACACCTGCAGGCGGTCATGGGACTGTGAAGACACACATACAGAAGTTAATCTAATAATATATAGTTATTCACCTGAAACATAAGGAAACAGATGACTAATTAAGATAAAAAACTCGATTTGTAAAGGTTTTTCAAATAGGGACTGGTTTTCCTTCATTTGTAATGGTACAAATGAAAACTATAAGCAGTCTAATTGACTTTTAAAAACACTCGCCACTCATTAAAAAAATATTGTCTAAACATTATTGTAAACTTGAGTTGTAAATACTCTACCTGCAGCTCATAAATTCGGACCATCTTATCCAGAGAGGCTGTCACCATCACTTTCCCCAGGATGATTATCGATGTGACGGCATGATTGTGACCTTTGTAGATTCGGATCAACTCACCCGTCTGCAAATAAAGATGGACAATCAAAATAACGTTGACAGTGAATGAATGAAGTTAAACAAAAACGACCTTTAACGCAAACCCAGGGAGTCACCGTGCTTAAATTAAAAGGTTAATGTTCCAAGATTAAGAAAGCAACTAAACTAAAGCATGTTTTATATTTTTGTCTCAGTAACTTCCAAGACTCATGACATTTTCTGTTTATTAGATTTCTGTTGTTAAAACGCATCAAAACGTAGTGCAAGTGCCCGTCCTTTTCGTATTCATAGATAGTTAAACTCATGGAAATATATTTGACACTTACGTGGATGTTGTGAGCCTGAACCGATGTGTCACTGGAGCCGCTGAAGACCAGGTCGTTCACCACCTGAAAACAACAAGTAAATCAGTACAATTGATGTACAAGTGATATTTTCTTTACTAGAATTTCCTCTGCAAACACATAGTATTACTGACCCTCGCAATTTCGAATCATTTAGTGTCCTTATCCAAACAAAGACCATCATTATGTTAATATAAACTTTCACTTTTAATATATCACCTGGCTGCTATAACACTATTTAATACATGCTACACTTATTGTTTTTACATACTGGTACTGGATGTGTATATTTTGTAAATTGTAATTAATGTAATTGTGCATGCTTCCTAGTTACTATTAAGCCGTTTTTTGTCTCTTTACTTTGGGCTGTAACAATGTAAATGTCCCCTTTGTGGGACGAATACATGTATGCTGATTTTAAACAGTGTCCAGACGTAGGCGTGTCTCCCAGTCCTCACCTTCATGCAGAGGACAGTTTTGGTGTGGCCCTGCAGCGTGCGCAGCAGCAGGCCGTTCTTGGCGTCCCGCACGCTGATGGTGCTGTCGTAGGAGCCGACCAGCAGCACCCGGCGGGCGCCTTCCTGAGCCGTGCCCAGACAGCTCACACCGCGCGGGCCGTGGCAATCAAACACATCCAAGTTCTTCAGAGTCTATGAGAGAGATCAGGAGGAGGTTTAAGAAAGATATAGAGATAATGTTTAAAGGTTTTTTAAGCTGCTGTAAGAACATTGCTCTGGCAGAGAAAGGAGAAAGCAAGACTTGTGCAATACAGTCTACAATACTGTAAAATGAGTGGCTCCATATACAGATAAGAAAAGCTTTTTGTTAGCGTTGTCAATAGAAAACTCTGGTTACAGGTCTACACAAGTGAAAAACATAATCTGACTGAACCAAACCCAATATCAAATCAAAGTTTATTTATATAGCCCAATATCACAAAACACATTTGTCTCAGTGGGCTTTACAGTTGAACAAACATAAAGACAGTGTCACTCACCTTTAAGTCAAAGCTAGCCACTGATCCATTGGCAAGTCCAGCATACAGGATGTTGGAGGCAGAGTGCAAACACAACACTCTGTCTGACAGCGTGATCTGCTCCAGACACCGTGTGGTCTAGAGACAAGAGGAATAGAATGCATCAACAAAAAATAAAACGTTCAAAATGCAAACCCGACAACAGGAGGCAGAACTTTAGATTGCTTGTTAAAAACCATTAGCAATTCAACGATTCAATTATAACTAGCTAACTAATACAGGACCCCCTGTATTTCGTATTTCACTTTTCCACCCTTATGTGTATCACAATATCAGTTGTCCAGGCATTTTGTACCTTTATGCTGAAGCAGCGGATGGTCTGGTCACTGGATCCGGTGTAGAGACGAGCCAGAGTGTTAGGGGGGGACGACACCAGCAGACAGTTGACCTTGTTGGTGTGACCTTCAAACACTGCTTGGCACTCCTTAGTCTGGATACACAGGGACAACATGATATCTTATATTTTAAAAGCGTATAAAAAGAGAAAACGAACACTCTGCATGATAGAGAGGGGTTTTAGTTTGATCACATTTGCTTATTCTCAGGGGAGGGATACACTAGTCAGCAGAGACACACTTGGGCAAAAGTGAGAAGACATTTTGGATCGTGATGAACGTACCATGAGACTGTAGGCCCGCGCTGTGTTGTCCCCTGAACACGTGTACAAGCGGCCGTCGTGAACATGGAGGCCGTGGACGGGGCCGGTGTGGTTCGAAAAAACTCCAACTGATGGCTCCTGATCCTCGGACACTTCAATGCACTCTAGGGAAAAAAGTAATGAGGTCTTTGCTTTTCATCTAAAACATCTTCTGTGAAACCTTATGTAAGCAGGAGAAAAAGACTCACCTGAAGGAATCTTTACATCTTCAACTTTAAGTGTAAGCTGACATTTTCTGAGTGGCAAAAAGAGAAAGAAAGGTCACATTTAACAGAATAGTACTGCTTGTAATGTTTAGGATCTTGCATTAAACACCATCTCACCTCTCAACTTCATTTTGCTGGATCGTCTGTGTGCCTGAACAGCTGACCTCCACACTGACAGAGCTCTGAGGAGGCTCCGGCTGGACGGGAACATTCTGTACTTCCTCACAGTCCGATTCATCGATATTAATGACCACCGAGACGGTGGTCTCAATCAGTTTGAGAGAGGCGTCGCTCTCGTTCCCTCCATCGTTGTCTACTACAACGGATGTATTTAGATATTTTTTTGGTACAGGAGTGGAGACGGGCTTTTCTGCTGCTGGCTGTTTTTCTTTAATAGGTTCTATGCAAACAACATCTCCAATCTCTTCCACAGAGTCACTGTCATCTACCTTTTCTTCTTCTTGTCTCACTAACCTCACGCTCTCCTGCCTGAGAGATGATTTCGGAAAATGATTTGTATTTGCTGATGTAGAGCACTCTGTTGCAGGTTGTTTGAAAGAGGGGACAGCCATTGGAGGAGAAGCTGAGTGTGGAGGGAGGAAATCAGAAGGTAACAAGGAGACAGGAGACTTCACAGGAACCTGATGTGTGTCAGAGTTACAGGAGACCAATTGAATGGCTTGTCCAGAGGTGGATGGCTGGGAAATGTCTTGCATTACTGGTATGGTTGGGAGGGCGAGCGGGCTAATGGAAGGGGGTGTGTTTGTTGGCGATGGTTGCCGGCTCGGGGGGGCGGAGGAGGAGGAGGGGGCGGAGGGGGAGGAGGGGGAGGAGGGGGAGGAGCTGGAGGAGGGGGAGGAGGGGAAGGCATTGGAGGAAGGGAGTCTTGGTTGCACAGTGGGAGAAGGGGCTGCAGGTAAAAGGGGGGCTTTCTCTACGTTAGATGCTGCTTTGTGTATTTCTAGAAGAGATTTAGAGAAAAAAAACAAAGTAATGTATTAAAAACAAATTCCATTTTGATACAGACAATTAATGAAACAGAAAATCAAACTAAATTAGTAGAAACCGGGGGGCAGAGAACATAGCTTTTAAAGAAAATAACCCTCCCTTTAGTCATCCAGTTTCAGAATTTTGGTCAGGGACCCAAATATTACGGCCATGTTGATAATTACACATATGAATACATGAAATTCTATATATACACATACAAATATATACGTATATATTCACACATACACATATATTTATATAATATATTTTTTAAGGTAAACCAAAAAGCAATGACAAGCAAAAACAAAGATGTAATGTACCTTTCATCCCTTGCAGGATTTCAATGCGCTGGGCTCTGAGATGGTTGACCTCAAAATTGAACTGTAATAGCAGGAAGGAAGAAAAATGTAATGTTAACCATGAAAATACACCATTGGAAAAGATCAAAAAAAATTCTGTGTCTTCATTAGTGTGGCACCTGCTGCCTCAGTAGCAGGAGTCTCTGGACTTCAGCGTAGGCGGCCTGCAGGGTGTTGCGGGCTTGGATCAGAGACACGTCCCAATTCTGCAACGAGTGGCTCAGCTCGTCCTCCCTCAGAGACACAGCCAGCAGCTGGTCCATCTGGCCCTGCTCTGATAGGCAGGAAACATACAGAAAATATACTCAGATTTATGGGATGACTATCCGATGACATGACTGGGATTAAAACAACGTCAATCCGAATAAATAAGGGGCTTCGGAGTTTAAAACTAGTTAATTTCTTTTCCGTTTCTGTTTAAACTGCATTATGTACATTCCCTTGAGCCGTCTCTTCATAAAAAATGTTATTTAAATAAACTTGCCTTCTTATATATGCTGTTTCCAAATAGCCTCATTATGTGACCTGTTTATATTTACACTCCTACAATGAAACGATAATGCCTCAAAATGCCAGAAATCCTTCACAGTATGTCAGAATTACAAATTATAGAACTTTTAACTAAAGTAAAATAAATAAATCAAATAAAAAGGTTATATTTACCATTGTTTGACTTTGTTTTCTTTTTTTTCCCACTTGACTCCTTATCAGCCAAGCCGTCACACTGTAGCAAAACATGATAATCAGGTTTTAACAAAAAAAAGAAGTATGTTTCAGCAGTGGCCCTCACTGAGAAAAACTGTATAATACTCACCATGTTGTGTTTCCTCTTGCTGGTATCACTGTGGTCACTCAAATCTACAAACTCTACGTCCGACTCCACCTTCACACGGACAGCTTGGACTGTGTAAGTGCTGCAGCCTTCCTGTGCTGCGTCAGGCTGCTCCGATGGCTCCTGCCTCTGTGGGTCTGACTGCGGCTCGGTGTAAGACTCGTAATATGTTGCGTTCTGGGGTGGAGGAGGTAGTTCGTCCCAGTGTGCGCCTGATAGAGTGTCTGAGAAAGCCTCCCAGTGAAAGCCCTCTGACAGACTCATGTCGATTCCCTCTGCTCGTGTTGAACTCTCTTTTTCAGAATGACGCTTCGTAAGCTCAATTCCAAACCTGTTACCACACAACACAACAAAACAACAGATATAAAAACTTATGTTTGACAAAGGGCAACACTGACAGTTAAAACAATGTTTACCTGGGCCTGACTTTGCCTCTCTCCTGCTTCATCCTCTTCCTGTCCTCATACATCTCCCTCCAGTTTGACTTGCCTTTAGGTACTGATAAGCTAAACACCTTATTTATAGTTGGTTTAGGCACAGGCATTTTTCCTCCCTGAACTATGGCTGAATCACGGGCAATTCGAAACTTGCGGGCTAAAGTTGGTCCATTTGACACATTTTCCCACATAGGAGCAATGTTAGAGGGACCAGCACCAGCAGTGGAGGAAGAAGCAGGGCTGTTGACGTATGAAGATTGCATAGATGTAGCTGCAGCAGAGGCAACATGAATGGGAGTTTCCTTGGCTTTGTTCCTGAAGGAGCACCGTGCCTGCTGCTGTCTCCCAGCTTTAGTTTGCCCCCCCGTCTCACTGCTCTGTTTCCGAGCTTCACGATCGGCCCGACACGGCTCCCTCACACCCAGCGCGCGTCTGATCTGCCGCAGCATCGCGCTGACGTCCACATCCCGTATCGGAGCTGCGTTGGCGGACTCGTTTGCCAGAGAATGTTGAGCAGAAGCTTCCTTTCCTGAATGAGAACATCCTGAACTCTCACCCTGGCAAAGACCAAATATGATAGCTCCGTTATGAGGAAAGTGATCACTGGTGAAGTCTCCATCGTATGGCTTGTTGTAATAGTCATTCTGTAGGTCTCTTTGGGAGCACTGCTGAGCTGATTGGGCGCACTTGTGAACAGGAACGTGTTGAGTGTGACCCGGCTCTCCTGACAAACAAGACAATCTTCCGCTTTGATTAGGCAGAGATGATTCTCCTTGGTGAAGAAGCCTTTTCACACTGGACAATTTATTCTCTTTGTTTTGAACAACAGCAAGGGTTCTTCCTTGCTGGAAGGTTCCCTGTTGCAGTTTCCAATTGTTCACTTGTTTGTTCTTCATTAACACTGCTTTGGACACCGCTGTGTTTTTTCCTTGCACTTCTGCACGCTTCTGATCATATACCTGCTTATTTTTCTTTTTCCTCCTTCTTACTGCTTTCTTCCTGTAATGCAACAAAAGTCACAGTTATTAAAGCGCATTGAATCATGGAGAGAATAAATTGCAAACAGATGACAAGATGAAATTATTACTCCTCTTTTTTCAGGGTCTTGTTTCTCTCCAGGATCAAGTTCATGGCCTCATTGCTGAGAGTCTTAAACAGAGGTAGGGGCTTTATTTTGTTATACTGTAAGCTGTGCAACTTGGCTTTGTGTTGAGGGGTGGAGATGTGCTGAGCATACTCATTTAGACCCATGGAGGATGCGTTACATGCCTGACATTCATGAAATGAATTCCTGTCAATGGAAGAACACAAAAACAAACAACATTTTTGTTAGATATTAGTTTTTTAAGCTGGTCAGTGCGTGTTATGATTACTTATCTCAGAAAGACAGGGAAATACTTTGGAGCTGTGTATCGTTTTACCTTTTTTATACAAGTGCAGACACAACACAAGTTTCAGCACACAACCAATCAATCCTATATTCATATGTTGTTGAAGTGTTGTATTACAAATTAATGGAACTAGGAATAGTCAATCAATGCAAGGTCTAAACAAGTGTATTAAGTATGTGTAATATTTTTGCATCCCTAGTAAAAAACAAAGAGAACAGGGTCATATTAGTATTGTCAAATATCACTCACTTGCCCAGCGCTGTCTCCAGCTCTCTGTGGTGCAGCATACCATGCACATGATCTTGTGCTTCCTGTAGATCAGAGACATCTCGTCAACATTATTAAACATTTAATGGCTGTATATAAAAACACTGAAATATATTTGTAAATGTAGATCCACTTACATCTTTCAAATGGATAATGCGACACAGTGTACAGTAGTTGCTTTTGGCCTTCTTGGAGTGTCGTCCATTGTTTTTCTTCTTAAAAGCGGATTTCCCCGAATTATTAGTTGGTGTTTGAACCTTTGCCATTTCTGAACAGGTGAAACAAGAACGATAACCTCACAAGCTTTTCAGAAACGAGCCCAACTGCAACCACTCAGAAGCATAATATTATCACAGCATAAAGGCTAAACGAAATAAACACCTTTGGGAGTTTTATATAATATCATGCTTCACACGTTTATAACCAATATAGCATTGCAATTATGTAATTTAGACTTAGAATAGCAGCAAAACGTGTTTGGTAAATCACCACCAGCGTTTACGTTTGAGTTGGACTAACGTTAAACGGTTGGCAACAATTCACCCCTCGTGCAAAGTTATCGGCATTTAAATACATTCATGACGTTTTTTGCTCAACCGAATATTATGTGAAAGTTGTTAATATATCATAATTACCAGCTGTATTTCACATGGCAACAAAATTCAACTGCAGTCAACGGCCATGTTTGCTTACGTAGATCACGTAAGGTTTGCGGCGGCCAATCGTGTGCTAAAGACGTCACCGGAAGTTTCACAAATATCGCTTTCTAAAAATATCGCTTTTTAAATAATGTCTTCCGTATTTATTGGATAACTTAAAGACATGGAACTATGCAAAGACAATCCAAAAAAAATCCTAAAAAGTAAGAAAGAAGCCTAAGAATTTTACCAATTTCTACACACGTTAATTCCTGTTTGACCACTTGTATTTTGTTTTTATTTCGCTCTCTTTTTTTCTGTATATAATGCATCAGAATTGTATTAATTTAATGAACAATGATGTTCCTTTTTCTGATATCTTTGAAAAAATTGTGAAGGAAAACAAGACGACACCGGAAGTGTCACGACACTCAGTTTGCTTAGATCTACAACACATCTGTTAAGAGGAATTAAGCGCTTTAGCTGCGAGCGTTTATCTACAGATCTGTGAGCTTTAGGGACCACCTTTCGATGCGGAAGAGGAGCTTTTGACCCAAAAAGAGGAATAAGAAAAGCTGTTTGTTAGAAGATTACAGTGTTTTAAGGTTTTCCTTCAAAATGTGCAACGGCTGCGTGCAAAAGGAATACCCGGACAGGGTGAGTTACTAAGGCAACATACTGGTTAATGTTTAGTTATCTGAATGACGTTACTGTAGTTAGCTTGCTATGCGTATCATGTAAAGATAGGTAAACAACCCGCTGCGAAAGAGCAGAGGTGGGAAGTTACTGAGTACATTTAATCAAGTACAATTTTAAGATAGGCCTACTTGTACTTTACCTGAGTATTCCCATTGTATGCTACTTTGTACTTCTACTCCACTAAAATTCAGAGGTAAATCGTGTACCTTTAGGCCACTACATTTATTTCGTACCTTTTAGTTACTTTACAGATTTGGAATAATGATGTAAAATATAAACAACACTTAAATAATACCTAAGTTACACCTGGAGTAACATTCAAAAGCTACCAAGCAGTAATGTATGTATTTTAAATTAGTTCTACCTTTACCAGCTTTGATAAACACATCAATAATTATAATCAAAACATAATATACTGTATATTATTCTGAAAAGGGCCAATTTGTATGAGTACTTTTACTTTTGGTACTTTAAGTATATTTTTATGGTAATGCTTGTGTACTTTTACTTTACTTTTGAATGCATAACTTTTACTTGTAAGAGACGATTCCTACACTCTAGTACTTCTTCTTTTACTCAAGTAGAAGATCTGAGAACAACTCCCACTTCTGCAAAAGATGATGACATGTCAAAATCAGGTTGCATACATGCCAACCTTTCCAAATCCAAAAGAGGTAGGTTTGCGCGCGGCAAATGTGCACGCCCAAATTAGGTAATCAGAAGAAATGGAACCCCAGTAATTACATGTATAAACCATGTATTTAACATATATTGCATAATTTTATGCATTTTTCAGAAAAAGCGGTAGTTTGGTAAACAGTGACATCAACGACATGTTTGGTCTGTAAAAAGCCCGAAAAGTAAAAGAATGGGAGATAAATATCCCAAAGTCTCCACATTTTATTATATTTTAATGTGCTTCTGGTCCTCTTTCAGTTTAGACAGTAGATGAAGGATGTGTAAGAATGTAGAACTCTTGTGTGAACATTGGATAAAGCCAGGTTCATATTCTTGTTTCATGTTGTTGACATATTAGAGTCAAAGGTTTGCACAGAGCGAAATCTTTGTGTTGCGCCAAAAATCAGAAAATACTGCATTAAAAAAGTCATTTCCTGCATTTTCTACTGATAAAGTGTGATATAAATAATGTACAGGCTTTCAGATTGCTGTAGTTCACTAAACAGAGACATTAACGACATGTTTGGTGTTGAAAATGTCAGAAAAAGTGAAAGAATGGGAGATAAATATCCCCAAATCTCAAAATTGTATTATATTTTTTGTGTGTTTGTGGTCCTCTTTCAGTTGAGACACTGTAGGTGAAGGATGCTTCAGGAAAAGACCAAACACTGGATGTCTTTCAGTTGCCAACATGTGTTTTCGAGACACTGATATTAACGGGGAAACCCTGCAGGACTCAAATGCCTCGTCTCTGTTCCCTTAAACTCATTTGGGAGTGATTACCCATCAGACCCGGGGGTAACGCTGCCTTTCCTCTGCACGTTGTTTCTCTTTCAGAAACACAGAGGACTGTTTGTATGATGGGATCACAGACACACTGAAAACAGTGTCCGCCAAAAGTCGAGTCCAGTGTCTATGTAGTGTCATTTTTATTTGTTATAGTTTGGGAAGATTGAAAATCGGTAGGGAAAGTCAGCTAAGTCGGTAGGCGGTAGAAACATGTCAAAAGCGGTAGACTACCGCCCAAATCGGTAGGGTTGGCAGGTATGAGGTTGTCATTGAGAAAGCTAAAATGTGATGGTTTTCCCTTGACTTTCTGCTCAGGGTAACACCTGTCTGGAGAATGGCTCCTACCTGATGAACTACCGGTGCTGCGCCAGCTGCCATCAGAGGGACTTTGTGCTGATCAGCAATAAAGCCACAGAGGATGAGGATGGAGAAGAGATCATCACATATGACCGTCAGTCACTCTTTTTTTATGTTCCTGAAACTTTGACTGTGTTTTTATTGTTGTAAGGAAATAATAATCGAGTTTGTGTCCACACACTTCCGGGGTTGTTGTTTTTTTAATTTTGGGCGAGGCCCCTATCAGTAAAATCTGAGGGAAATGTTCATGTTGCAGCATGCAGAGGTATTTTCTGTACTATAGTGTTAACAGTTTTGGGAAGATGTTTTTCTATCCCTCTAACTGAGAGCTGTAGTACATTACTAAATATGTGCAGATTCCTAAATTACAGCATATTTTAGATTTCAGATTTGTATTATAACATCAAGTTTTAAGCTTTGATACATTTTTGGTCAAATTTGGAATAAGATAGAATTACCAGAACCCATCATAACTCACAAAAAAGCTAGGGGCTTGTAGTATAATTCCAACTTTCCTTAAAAACGTCTTCCACAGCAGGTTTGTAATCAATCCAATAATGTCAATTTCTCTTTACAGATGTTTGCAAAAACTGTGATCATGTCGTCGCCAGGCACGAATACACTTTCTCCGTTGTTGATGAATACCAGGTCAGATTCTACTGTTTTATTGAACATAACTATATATATTTGTATGTAACGCAAATACTCTTTAACTACCACTCATTTAACAGTATTCATGGTTAGTTGTTCTTTCCACCGTTTAGCCTTTAGTAGATTAAGTCTGTTTTGTGTTGTGCAGGAGTACACGATGCTCTGCATGCTGTGTGGGAAGGCAGAGGACTCCATCAGTGTGTTGCCAGACGACCCCAGGCAGTCTGCTCCTCTCTTCTGAGTGTCACCACCGAAACTGTTCCTGGCTGCAGGCTTCGGGGATCCAACCCTTTTTTATTAAATGCATGCAACATTTTCTTCAATGAGTTCACCATATTTTAAGTCTTTGGCTGTTTATAAACTACTGTATGCTGATAACAGTTGAGCAGGACATACGGCTTTTTCATATTCCTTGCAACAAATATTCTGTAAGTGAATTGACAGTGTTCTGTAAATAAACAGTTTTTACTACGTTTTATTCTGGCCTGCGTTTCCTGTTCAACACAGAATATTTGATGTTCATAAGTAAGAACGACATCTTTCAATGCAGCTGTATACAAGTAAACTTTTTTGAATATCCAAAATGTGTAAAAAATAAATAAAATTCAGTGGCTACATGGTTTGTTAAAAAAGAAAAAGCACAAGGATTAATCTGTTAATATCTTTCAGTCTTTATTTAGCCAGACGGCTTTCCCCCGAAATAAGTATTGCTTACAGGCATTCAGCAGCTTGAAGCGTTTTCATTATGTTAAGCTCTGGGCCCAGCTGTGCAGTTCCAATTTGGGAAGGACATATTTTATTTGTGAAGCTGCTTGGGACTGATTCTTTATTCTTGACCTTGGCAATGGCTGTTGACAAAACATGTCAAGGATGAACATTCAAACGCACATTTGTAAAGTAACAGAGAAGCAATGAAGCATTTATATTTCCATGACAAACTAAGAAGCTCATAGGCGTCATTCGCACTGGGGACGCTTACTTTACTGACTCTAAAATGACCCAAAAACATGCTTGCGGAAATGTTGTTTGGCCTTTTTGCCTACATTTAAATGTTGTCTTTTTGTTTTATTTTCTTGTGTGATTTTGGTGACAGTGTGACTATGCTGGACAAAGTTATAGAGGGGGTGTCCAATCTGGCAGCACTAACACCTGCTCTGCCAGATTTGGAAGCCCCTCTTTAGTTTTTCATCTGATGAGCCCAGAGTAAAATGCTTTTTTGTGCAAAAATCTCAAACATGTTAGAAATCCCATCCCTTACAGTCCTGTTACTGAGTTTTAGGTAGTAGGAAAACCTTTAATAGTAACACCATTTTTGAAGCTAATAAACATTTATATCTGGCTCTTGAGGGCTTTGAAGTCAAGTGTACTTCTTGCACCAAATCCATCAATCAAAGTCAATCAAAGTTTATTTATTTAGCCCAATATCACAAATTGTACTTTTGTCTCAGGGGTTTTAAGGTTTATACAGAACATGAATATGCCGGAAATTCCGGGTTCTGTAAGTTTTTAAAATATTTATTGAAGAGAGAAGTACTTGAAACATAATTTTAGGTCTGTCTTTGCATGGATAATACATTAAAGAGTAGTGTTGTTAAGCCTGAGTGCTGGAAGATTAAGGATATTAACATTATCTGTCATAATAGTAGAAATACCTTATTATTCAATACCTTATAATCTGAGAATATTTATGTATTTATTTTGTTTAGTGCGAAAGTGTAATCTGATCTGACAAAAAATATATTAAATCACCACTATTTAACACATGTCTGGTCATTGGAAATATAAAAACAATCATTATTGTACATCTGTAAACATCTGGTCATTCAATTCAAAGTTCATCTTTGTACGAGAGCTGGAAGAACATGTCCGTCAGTCTTCCTGACTCGTTCTCCTCCTCCCTTTATGACACCGAGTGTCTGGTGTGTAAAGGTATCCTGATATGTAGATTAGCACTGAGGTGCTGATTGGCTCAAACTCTTCTTCATCAGAGCGCCATATTTCAACCCCCCAATTGCTCTGCTTTGTGTGGCTCATTCAGTGAGCACTTAGCTGATCCCCCAGTGAAACGGAGGCTCATCTGCCTGCATTCCTTCTGCTATCTGCTACCGCCTATTCCTAGTGATGCATCCAGGTGTGTCCCCCGTGATAGGAGAGGTTAGGAAGACATCAAACTGCTCCAAGAAACATGGAACCTTGTATTATAGAAGCCTCTGAAGCCCTCGCTCGTCCTGCAGGGTTGTCTGCTATAGCCCACCGAGCAGAAAGGTGAAGAGAAGCATCCCCTCTCATCAGAAAGTTGAAGAGTAGAATCCTCTCATCTCGAACGACCTCATGCTTCCCTGCAGGTGGCCGGGGGTGCTCTCTGCATCCGGAGAGTGTGACCCTTTCTCTCTGACCCTTGGCCTTGAGAGCTGTCCTAGTTATCGGCACAACACCTGATAGGGATGTTTTCTGAGTGATGACAACTCAAAGTAATGGATTAGCACATTATCATTTAATTACAAAAATAGGATAGGCCCCTCAGATTGCTTTGGGAGCCTTCCTGACACATGCACATTATAATTTTGAAGGTTTGTGTTAGTCATTTAACATGCAAGAAGCATATACTCATCAGTCCATAGCAGAGAAAGGTGGATTATAAGTTAAAGGTGAGCTTGTCCCTGTGGATATAACCCCTTCCCAATGATTCTAAATGTTATATTAATTCACCATTTACCGTTTGATAAAATATTAGTTTATCAGAAATACATTTTCTCTTCCATAAAACATTGGTTTGAAAAATAAATTACCCGATATAAAATAAATTACTCAATATAATTGACTCTTCCCTCCCTTTTCTTACATATGTTACATAATATGAAATAATAACTTAGGAGTCTATTTAAGCATGGTATAGTTTATAATCTATGAACCGAGAAGACTCAGTATCACCTGTGTGCAGCTTACAAAAACCAATTGTGAGAAACATATATTATGCAGGAAATTGATACATTTGTTGAAGAACAAAGCATATCTGATTTGGGAGGAAAAGCTTCATCCCCTTAACATCTGTGTTATTACTGAAGGCAGCATGAATGATATTGGGTGTCTGAGGGTGTCATTACTGAGAAATGTCAAACAAAATCAAAACCTCAAATTTGAAAACAGGTTTGCATTCCTCCACTTAAGGTGACGTTATCATTGGAAACAATAAAAGTGAATTGTTTTGATGTAGAATCTATAAATTGAATCGTTAGAGCAGAACAGAATGGTTGTATTGTAGCCTGAGTTTCGTGCAGCCTTTAGTTTTAGTAGGTGGAAACATTGTCTATATAATGTGAATACATGTAGACCTAGACATTAAGAGGCCCCTGACATTAGGCCTATTTTAAACAATAGTAGGGGCTTTTAACAGCTCGCCAACACACAGGCATCCTCTGCGTTGCAGTATGAATAGCCTTAAAAAAAAATTTTTTAAAAAATCTGTGGTAACGAGAGTCATGTATCTGAACCAAATGCCCTAAGTGAAGCCGTTGACCCAAGGGTTGGTGCTGGTGTGAAAGGGAGGCTTCCAAGTGTTTAAAGCAGATGTCATGCTTTCAGTTCATGGCTCAGTGGGGGGGAGCAGACCCATGTGAGACAGTATCAACGGCTGTAATGTTCGTGTGCCTCCTGAGTCTCTGGAGGAGGAGGTGCGGCAGTTTGAGGAGTGTCATTCTCTCTGGGAGCAGGAAATGGTGTCCATTCAGACCAGACCATTAATGTCATTGCATGTAGAGCAGCTTTTAGCATCTCTGTGACTGCACTCAGCCGGACTGTAGCAGGGCAGAACTGGGTGACTTTTAGTGAAGCCGTCCAAGGCCATAGACAAAATGGAACCACGTACTAACAAAAGGGACACAAGGTCATCAATGTCTCTCTTTACCTTTGGCCTAATTGTAAAACAAATTAGTGGAAACAATGTGGAAAACTAATCCATCATCATGAGAAATGTAGAGTTAATTTAAAGAAATACTTATGGGTTGAAGTCAAATTCAACTTAACATTAGAACTAAAGTCAGTCAAAATTGGACGTGCACGGATCAGAATCTAATCAATACATAATTTTCCCAGCTCTGTAATGAAAAGGATATCAAGATTAGGTACATTACGGGAGTGTTAAAACACCCAAACATGCACTTATCTTATTCTAGTAGAGATTAGAGGACAGGTCTAATGTTGTGAACAAAATTATCAAGTCAAAGTTATTTTATCTTATGTACCACATTTAATTTAATAATTAATCTTGAATTACTAATAACTCTAAAGAAGGCAACAATTTACAATGTGGATAAGGTGAATACTTATCCAAAGTGTGTGTGTGTGTGTGTGTGTGTGTGTGTGTGTGTGTGTCTCTTTTGCTATTTATTTTCATTTTGCAGCACATTTATACTATCAGAATTTTGCTTTACATATTTATATTATTTATTTGTCTAAGTCATTTACTTTTGGTGAGTGAACTAAAGATTAGTTTATTTAACCCTGGCTGTGGACTGATTCATTATTAGTTGTTACAAAACATGCACAAGACGGCGGTTAGACAAACCAATATAAACCCCCGATACAAACAGACAAACAAACATGAACTCATAATAAACGCCAGCAAAGCTCATCCAGCTCAATTTAGTCCGAATTAAGAGGTTTCCGAGGGGGTAGGGAATTATCTCCAGTGGGGCACCTTGACTCGTGCTTCCACCCTTGTATACAAGTCCTTAGATCGGTGCCTGATGATCGTCCAAGAGCGATAACTCGCTTATCCTCTTGCGACAACCACTACTCTATTCTAGTGGCACTATGCCCCCCGATCAGGAGCGCATATACTTTTTTCTCTACCCTTTCTCTCAAACAACAAACACAGTTAGTGTAGTCCTCCACGGACCAGCCTATACACTCGCTATCATGTTCATTAAAACGATGAAACACAGTCTTGCTCTACACTTGCATGCCACTGTCCACCCGTGATCAATTAACCTATACTTTTATGTATGCACCCCGGACCGGCACCAGTTCCTCCAGCATGTAGGGAACTGTGGCGCATCAGGTAATGCACGCACCTCGCGCTGCCCCGTTTTACCAGCACGTAGAAAACGGTCACAAACAACGAGTGTGCATTTGGACCATTCTCCTTTTTAATAGAGATGGCGGTGGCGTGAGTTAAAGCCGTAGGCACAGACTATGACTTTCTCCCTCTCAGTTCGCACTCCACCAGCAAAACAGATACGGGGAGGTATTTACACACAGACCCCGCGCTGCATCTGGAGCCGTGTTTAAAAAGGCGATAGTGGTGATATCTCTGGCTGCTTCTTCCTAACTGCTAGTGTTGGCCGCTGAATCCCTGAAATTCGGCGAGTTGTCCAATAAAAATCTTTTCTTTGCTTTCACACAGAAGTTCCACTTTACTGATGCCTTTCTTTAAGGTTTCTCCGAACATGAGCTGTGCATGCTTGTATGGCACATACGTCCCGAGCAGCATAGAGAAAATCTGCCAGGACAAAGTCCCCAGACACTGATTCCCTGGGGTTACTAGCCCCAAATGTTCATTAACCAAAAACGAAACACAACCGCTCAGTTTCACAGGTAATTTTAGGATACCGTCAATCACAGATTCTGGTAAGGCAATGTCCAAATGTGGATTTGAAATTGCACTTACCAGTTCTGAAGATTTGTTGGTATCCTGCCGACAACGCCAATTTGTGGGGGAAACTTCTGAAGCAATTGGAGTTAGGACTCAGAGAGACACGATGGAGAGCTGGAGCTTTGATGGCAAACACTGACGGTTTATTTGGAGCTTCGGCCGGAGAATTCACAAGACATGTCACGGGCCACGAGTTGACCACACGGTTGAGATCCCTGAATCAATTCCGAAGAACCCTCCTGTAGCTCGAGGTTTTAACTAGTTCAGAGAGAATAATCAACATTCTTCAATAGATAGACTAAACAGCTGAGGACACTGAATCACAGTTGTTGTCGCTTATGGCTCGGGCTCATCTACACCCCGAGAAGGATGTGTTCCAGGTGTCCCACAACAATAACTATCTCTGACAGAGAGTCATAAACTGGTAACATCAACAATATGCTACGGAAGCCCCTCCTTATGGGAGATAACGGCTGCTCAAGGTTGGTCAGCTGCGTCAGAGGGCGAAGGAGGACATGCAGGGCAAATTATTCCCCAACACCATACTGCACACCTAATATCTAAAATCATCCATTTCCTCTTGTACATAAACCTGTAGTCCATGTTTGGGTATAAAAAGTTATTTTCATGGTGGATGTTGTGTGACAGGAAAGCCCAAACAATGATCAATCTTGCCGTTATTTAAATGATTTTAGAGCTCAACACATTCTGTAACTTCTTGTCATGTACTGCTGTTACATTGTACACAGTGATGGACCACAACAGATGGGGGAGTGTTCATTTGACTGTTGTCATCTGGGACCCCCCACTCGGTCACCAGATTGTCAGCAGGCTCTCTTATGTGCTTACATGGACGTCTGTCAAAGAAAACAGCTGCTTCCACAGAATTTGAAATGGGATTGTTCTCAAGTGACAATAATGCAGTCTGAGTTTGTGTGACTTTAGTTTAACTTGAGTATAACAAAAGAATTAAAGCATTTTTATTCAAAGTTTAACTGACTGTTTTTATCCCATTTATCTGATCAGTGACAGTGCTGCTGAGCGTGGGACGACTTCTCGTTTCCATTCCCATTAGAGCCAATATAGAGAACATATATTTCATAAATAGACATCTGCACACTTAAAAAAAACAAAAACCTATTTGCATAACACCAGGAGTGAATGAAAAATTGTGAGAAAATGTAAATGCACTAATCGTTTAATCAACAATGAAAAACTACAGCAAGTGTAGCCATGAATTCAACGTTTGTTTAGAATTGGCATTTATTTAATTGACTATATTTAAAATTGCGCTAAAAAATAAAATGCAACAACAAGGAGACATGATGAACAGGTTCCATTTTTATCAGTTTTCTTCCTTTACCATCTATTTTGTGGAAGAAATAAAATTGCACATCTTTGCTGGTTCATATTATGATGTTCTTTGAGATCATAAGCAGTTCAATAAAAATACACGCCTAAGCAGATTGTACAAATGAATAAAATTAAAAAAAGATCCATTGCAATGATAGTCATGCTCTTTCACAATACTTAAGTATGAGTGCACTTACATGTACATTCTAATATGCGGATGCCTTCTGCATGACAAATATTTTCTAGCAAAGTAAAAGCACACTACTACACTCTGATATGCCAAATGAGCAATTCATTGTCACATATAATAATTCATCCAGCTGTTTTACAGGAGTGAGGTCAAAGCTGCATGCCCTGGTTCTGTACATGTCTGCCGATGTTGGTATACTGCACGTGGTGTTATTTATTATTAGTGTTCTTAACGTGAGTTCATGGTTTCTATTAGTGTTTACTATCTTCCTCATGGTACATATCTACAATAAGCATCATTTTTTACATCCCTCAAGTATTTAACATTATCTTTTTGGTCTCATATTAGGCCTATATGGAGAGTTAAGAGGAGTGAAATGAGAGGTAAGAGTTGGCAATCTTAAGGTTTTCTCAACCTTTCTGTTTCAACTGCAGGTATCAAGACACATCGTCAAGTATTTCGAGAGACACGTCCAACAAATGAATAAATAAATAAATACATTTTATACATTTTACATTACATACAGTACATTCCCTTGAGTAAATACTGTATTTACACATGCTATCAGCGACTGGATGTGAAACAGCCTCTCGCTACAGTTGCACCATCCCGATCAGTCACTTTAGTTCCAAATACAGTCATCGACTCACTTTTCCGGAGCCTTTACCCTCGTGGAGGAGACCCCTTCCCCTGGAGCTGTGGCCCCACGGAGCCTGGAGCCCGGGCCTGTCGTGTGGGTGAGAGTGGCGAGGAGGAGGGGAACCAGAGAAGCTGGAGGGAGAGTAGCTGCGTCCCTGCAGCACCCCCCCCTCCCGGAGCTCCCGGGAGGGGGAGGAGCTTAGGGAGCGCTGCAGGGAGGAGGATGAGCTGCGAGGGCGAGGGGGGGGGCTGAAGAGCACCCCGCCGCGGTCCTGCATCAGCTGAGTCAGACTGGCCAGGAAGTCTGCGTCGCTGGTGCTGCTGGCACGCACTCTTAACCGGCGCCTTCTTGAGAAAAGACATCATGATTATGATTCTGCATTATGATTCGTCGTGCTCTTGAAATCATTCTGTGAAGTGAAATTCAAGTTATAAACCTTAAAATGTGATCAAGCCAACAGTTTTTGATATTTAAATATATATATATTTCCCCTTTTTTAGGTGCATGCTTTATACTTTCGTATTCTTGAGGTTTCTTCACTAGCACATGCTTTAATGTTCAGGTTTGGATTATTTTTCTGTCTGAATATATCTGTATAAAACATCCTGTTGTTGTGCATTTCAATGGCAACAGCCTGGATCCATGTTTCCTTTTTCTCATTTACATACACTTTAAAGCAGTGTCTCAATTTCTGTATGCCTGGATTTTTTTGCAAAACTGAGGAGTATGGAAAAATGCAGTGCACTGTGTTTCTTACGGTGCACTTAGAGCAGTTAAAAAGTTGAGTGTGGAACGCTGGATACCTATTACCTATACAAGTACATGGTGTATAATGTAGATAATTTTGACAGCGTTATACCTGTTGTCCACGCCCGGGCGGATGGGTGGTTTCCCCGGCGGTGGTCGAGGCAGAAACCTGCTAGTGAGTTGCTCGGGTATGAAGGTGGCGCTCACAGGTCGGGGGATCTTACTCTTACTCCCCGATGAGGAGGACAGGGAGAGAGGGTCTTCTCCGACACAGTCAGACCTAGATCCTCGCTCTGAGAAGAGCCGGTCTCTCGGCAAAACGCACGGCAGGTTGTCACAGGACAGAGACGGAGAGGGGGAGTGGGTGGGGGAGCCGGGGACCGGGCTGCTCCAGCGGTGACGCCTCTCCATGTTCAGGTCCCTGCTCGGAGAGTCCAGGGGGTTGCTGGGGTCTCGAACTGGGATACGACTTAATCTAGGGGACGATGGACAGTCTCTTATCCGGAGCAGGGCTGGGGGGGGAGAGGAGGAGACGGTGACGGTGCTCTCCATAGCGCCCCCTGCTGTGTCGGCTTGAGGCTGCTGATTGGGCTCCGAGGAGCGGTCAGGCAGACCAGAGTCACTCTCAGGGTCTCTGTCGTTTGTCAGATGAGCAGCATGACCTTTGGCTGAGCTTGGCACTGGAGCTAACTCCAACTTCTCTCCGTCGTTTAAGATTTCTTCTGGGAGTATTTCAGATTTTTCAGATGGCGCCTCTAGTGGTATTGCAGCGCTCCTCTCATGCACAGGGGACGGGAGTGCACAGCTAGAAGACTGAGAAGAGTTTAATGAGCGTTAGAGGGCTTGATCTTTTTCTGATATGTAACACAATGAAATTGAAAACCATCCTATTATTTATCTAAAGAGCACGTCTAAATGTTCAAATAACATTCATAAGTTGTGGTTTATCCAAGTCTTAGACATGCTAATAATCATAAAGCTTGGAGTTTGAACATATCTATAGTGCTATGGCAATCATTAGTCGAGTTCATTCATGAATAAATGCTTTGTTAGTAGAGCTGCAGCGTTTAATTGGCGTATCACCTAATCAAAAATTGAAAAATGAAAATGTCATGCTTTTTTTCAATAAAATGTAACTGAATATATTTGGGTATTGGACTGACAAAACAAGACATTAACTAGGAAACTGTGATGGGCATATTTATAATTGTCTGACATTTTAGGACACATATTAGATTCATTTGGCATTCATAGTTGCTACTCTATTGGTCACCCCTACCTGGTCCATCTGGGTTCGTCCCATCATGACTGAGGGCAGTTGCCCCAGCATCCCCGGCAGTCTCCTGTGGCCCAGTAACCATGTTCCGGGCATGGACATCTGTGACAGGACAGGACTGCTGGGCACCGCTGCTGACTGACCCTCCTGTGGCTCGGAGTTCTGATTCTCAGCCTCAGCGGGCGCGTCCGTCCCAGGCTTGTCCTCACGCTTGTCCTCACCCTTGTCCTCACGCTTGTCCTCGCGCTTGGCCTCGCCTGTAGGCTTGGTGGCTCCAGAACCTCCGCCTTGCTCTAGCTCCAGCATCACCCACTCCTGAGAGTCTCCCTCCTGGGGCACGGGGCTGAGGTTCACGGCCACAAATCCGCTGCTGGCTGCTCCTTCCTCTTGATCAGGGGTGGCTGCGCCCGAGTGCTCCTCGAGGCAGAAAGGCTGCTTCCCCTCCCCCCTCTCAGGAATGGTCATCTTCCCGACTTGAGAAAGGACAGGGCGTTGTTTGCCCAGGCTGAAACAAAATATTGTGCATGTTATGTACATTTCTCAAAAAATAAAATGTTGAAAGCTGTATATATTGTCATTCGATTATATTGTGTACTAACTAGGCCTCAAGAAAGCGTTCGATGGTGGGCTTGGGTTCGGGTGCGAGCCTCTTTTCAAACGCCAAGCTCTGACTGTGTCTCATCCTCCGGAGAAGAGGTGCAGCCCGCTCCAGGAACATGGTCTCTGATCGCACCCGTCTAGGAGAACTCTGCATGGAGCCGGTGTTGGGGCTTTGGTTCCCCTGGTTCTGACTGTGTTCATCCTCACTCACCACCTGAGCAGAGTGAACGACAAGGCAGCTCAAAATGTTAATATTTATTGCATTCGAATCAGTCACGTTATTGTTTTACTTCCTTCATTAGTAAAGGCACAGCAGATATAATTTCATTGTAAAGAAAGGCTTAAAAGGAACCAATGGTGTCATTATTTAAAAGGCACATTTATTATGCAATTGCTATATTCTTCATCAACTGAAGGAAATCAGTTTTCATTGCCATTTTAAATATGAAAGCAGGGTGTCAGTAGTGGGTTTGCAGTAGATGTTGTAACAGAGGTTAACCATGATAATTTCTCTAGGCAAAGTCAATGTAGTCTTGGGGTTGTTTTTCTAACAGACATCCACTGCAGTGCAGATAAACTACACATTAAAATGCGTGTGTAATAAAAGCAGTTACATAAAAATCATATTTCAGTAGATAAGAACATTCTGCTTAGCGATTACAGTAACTACATTGCCCTGACCTTCCTCATGGTCGGCTGGACATGTTTAAGGTTGCGGTTGCGGTCCATCTCTTCCCATACATCTGCACCAGGGGTGGTGGGTGTGGGGATGGGGGGCAGTTGTCTGCGTCGCTGAGGCGCTCCCCTTGCAGGACATCCTCAGTGTTCTCCCTCTGCAGCTCGGCTGGCAGCATGGAAGCGTTGGCCATGCTGTGGAGGAGAGGGAAGGTCACCCTGCAGCTCATTTTCACAGCACAATTCAGAGCAGCTATTTTCTCAGGGATCACTGACAGTGCAGAATTTGAGTCCAAAAAAAACTGCAGCTATACAGGGGTAGACATTAAGGGAGTCTTAAATATCTGGTTCTTTGATATTAAGGAATATATCAGGGCCAGTAGATTTTCATTAACACTGGCCCCACCATTGTAACCACTGGCCCAAGAGCATTCGTCGACTCTAATAATGAAGAAAATTAACACATTTGTTGCAATAGTAATTTATGCACAAACTACATTACTACTTGTACTACAACATTTGAATCATCAGTTCTTCCTCATTTTCCTCAATTGTTCATATTTGGTGTATTAAAATTATTATATTGTGGTCATTGTTAAAGAAAAAAAGGTGAATGGTTAGGTGGCGCGAAAGTCTGTAGTGAAGGAGCGCGCTCCCGCTCACGGGAGCCTGCTCGCGCTCACGGGAGCCTGCTCGCGCTCACGGGAGCCTGCTCGCGCTCACGAGAGCCTGCACGCGCTGCGCTCCGCAGCAAACAGCTGTTTGCTTTTCATCCAACAACGACAACCGCCTCACGAAACGCTATGTTGTAGCGTTAATAAACGAAACAATTTAACAAAATTGCTTGTCAAAATACCAATACTACAGGACAATGTGATTTTATGTCTTACTGTTTTTTGTTTTTTTAAAGCAATTCTTTTTTAATGGCCCGAGCGGGCAAGTGGAAAGTACGTTATGCTGGCCCGGGGTGTCTAAATAGTGCTTCCGGGCCATTTATAATGTCTAGCCCTGCTATATATTTGAACACATTTTCCACAGAGAAGGGAGATATTTTGAATAACATAAGTGAAAGTACAAACACAAGACAGCAACTTATACAATAAATGGATTTACGTCAGTAGTAATAGAGCTTTCTTTGGCTGTAAATACCCCAAGTACGCCGGTGTGAGGCGAGTGAGCTGCTGAGCCGTGGTTGTTGCGGCAGTGATGGTCAGCATACCCTCCGAGTCACATTTCTCCCAGTCATAAGGGTCATTCTCCAGCACACTGTGACTCTTCATAGCGTTCTCAAACACTGACATCAGGTGCTGTCGCAGAGAAAACCACAGGCGTCAGCATTTGACAGCTGTAGAGGAATAGACAGTGTGTGCAAAATAAACCAAACAAGAGATGGCCAACCTGATAGTCTGGCTTAGTGAAGTAGTCCAAGGTCAAGATGTGATCCAGGAAAGCACAAAACTCTGAGGGAAGGTGCTTCAGCATGAGTCGGTGGTCATACGTATCTTTTAGGTTTCCTACTTGTTCCTGAGAGCAGAGAGGCGGTAATTAGAATATGAATTAAAACACATGCTGATAATTAATAAACCATACAGACAAAAATGCATTGAGGCGCCTACTTTGTCTTTGATTTTCCTCCAGGGAAGCTGACCAACAGTGAACTCAACCAGCATGTAGAAGAGGGACCACAGGTCGTCATGTCGACCCATTTCCTACAAATTACGATACGCAAATGTAAGTAAGGTCAAGGGTAAAACTAAATATGAATAGTAGAATATAATTTTTGTCTGTGCTTACCTTATTCTTATGAGCATTGATTGAAGCATATCGCACAGTTCCTCTGAAGCCTGCCACCGGACGGGGCTATAGGAGAGAATAAAGATATCATTTAATAAAGATATGGTCGAATAGATTAGTTAGCATTATGATGTATTTATAAAAAATGTGTTAAAGGGAACTGGCTTTATTGTTTAAATCTGAAATACATTGCCAATCCAAGACCCTTTTGGGATGGTCACACACTGATGTCACATGGGGTCATTAAGGTGAAGCAGTGGAAGTTGATGTGACGTTACATGAAATTAATTCTAATTTGTTGTGAGATGTGTATATTTATGTGCCTTTAAATAAGTGTTGAGGTCTCCCTAGTGCTGTAAATAAAGTAATATAATATCGTATCAGAGTTTCATTTCTTGTAATAACACTTTTCTGTGTTAACATGCTACACCAAACCTCTAGGACTACACTTTAAACAGCTTCTCCAACATGAAATAACTTGTGGGATCTTTGATTAAAAAAAACAAAATACATTGCAGGAAATTGACGCAGTATACTTACTGGACGGACTTCTTGGCTGGAGTTGGTAAATTGGCGGGCCAAGCCGAAATCAAGCATATAGCAGCATCTGCAGGTACTGGCTAGCCTTCCCATTGCAAAGTTGGACTACAATTTTAACAACACAAAAAAATAACAAGCAAGTTAAACAATAAACTGACTGTCATTTAAATGTACAAACCGTACAGTGTCTTAGGTGAACTTACGGGTTTGATGTCTCGGTGCAGGAAGCCTACAGAGTGGATGCTTTCAATGGCCTCTAAAATCTGTTTGCCAAGTCGCAAAGTTGTGGAGACGGAAAAGGTGCCGCGGCTCATGGTTCTTCGCAAATCTGCAAGATTCCTCCCCTTAAGAAAATAAATCAGTGTTCAGTCACAGAGTGATGGTCAGCAAAAAAAACGTGACTAACAATGACTGGTTAAAATCCTACCTGGAGTTCCATCACCACGTAGTTGAACCGATCATTTCGGCCACAGCCCACAAAGCGGCACACGTGGTCTTTGCCTGTCAAATAAATATATGCTGTATAAATACAAATGTTGATTTCCTGATTCAGTGAAATCAGTGCTGATAAATGTCAGAATGAGTAAGTTATTCAATCATTGAATTCAAACAAGTTCTTCAGTTGGATTCCGACACAGCAGACCACCACTGCTTATATCGTCAATATGTTTTATTAGTTATTAAAAGGTGCACTTAGAGATCACAGACCTCTGCCAAGGCCGTGCCCCATATCACAATGTCAACAAAAGTGAAATATAATTTGTGTATCCGCTCTGTGTTTCGGATCAACTCCCAAATGTAATAGATCATTCTTGGCTCATGCTACAGCCTTCCAATACGTTTCACGAAAGAGTGCTAGTAGCTTTTCCCTTATCCTGCTGACGGACAAATAATCAGACCGAATCAAAACTTTGCCAAGGGTAATAAAACATTAAATTTCATGGAAAACGCAGAGAGGTCATACAATCTAAATTCAATGTGTGAGTTTGGTTATTGCTAGGCCCTTATAGTATACTTATTAAATTGACAAAAAGCACGATCATGTGGGGAGATACCACTCCATCACTGACAAATGGACAGCATCACTCACCCTGAAGTTTCTTCAGCACAGCCACCTCCATCTTCAGCACCTGTTTGGGTTGCTGAGCAGACTCCACCTTTAAGGCAACAGTGGCCTGGCTCAACTGATCCAGAACCTCGTAGATCTCCCCAAAGCCGCCTCCACCTATCTTCCTTGTCTGCAAAGAAGATCATATTCATTGTCAACCCAGTGTCATCTGTATTTTTTTCAACCTGATTTTGTGATTTCTCTTACCACTTTCCATCTGTCTCTGACCACGTCTGCCACTGACAGGATGTCAGTGTGCTCTCCAGTCCCACTCATCCTGAGAGCTCTCAGCTACAGCCTGCACCTGGCATCAGTGACGCAAGCCCCTCACTGAAAACACATTTTAAAATGCATGTCCATTTTATCTTCGAAAATCTCTGCACACTGAATGCCTCTGTGCGTGCAAACATCTAAGGAGGAAGCATTACTTGTTAAATGTTTGAGTAGCCGACAGAAACATGTGGGGCAATACCATGTAAACTGCTGCAAAGGTTAGCTAACGTTACACCTCACGTCTCAAAGGCTCATTCAGGAAAAAGCTCAACAAAGCTGAATTGTCATACAAAGATAGCAACTGGGATAATTTGACTCTGTGCCAAACACACAACCACGACTAGAGCAGCAGCAATCTCCTCTCATAAATGGCCATAAAGCAGTCGTTTGAGAGGATTAGTCGTTAGGAAGCTAATCTAGCTAACTGACGGCTTTCAATGCGGCGCGTCCGGTAGTCCAGTAAACAAGCTAACTAGCTTAGCGTGTTTACTAAAGATACCCTCTTCTCCTGACCCCTTCTTACCTCGCTTCGTTGCACCATTGGATTCCCAGTTAAAATCCAAACAGTCCCCATGGTCCGTGCCTGTTGCTAGTCAGCCATGTCATTCCGAGCGGTTGTTTATTTTGGAAATTAGATAATAATAGTGATGGACCATAGCTGACGTTAGCCACAGTTAGCCAGCTAGCCTGCTAATGGATGTGCAGTGATGCCCCGTGCTCTGCCTCACAGCACTCTGACGTCACAGCGCTAGTCTCTCCTGATTGAGCCGCAAACTCCTGCTGCTGCTGCATCCTCTGAGGAGCAAACTCTGCAACACTTTGCACATTACAACACTGTACAGACAAATTATATGTGGTCCAAATACAGCAATGCATAAGTGAATGAACACTGCATTGCAAACATTGTTGGTCCACTATTTGTGGTGTGTTGTCGAAACATACAGCATTAGAGTAGCAGGGGCGTTGCAGTACATTCTGGTAGTCCTTATAAAATATTAATAAACATTCACCCCACCACTCCTCACCACCACCTCTTAGTGGCGCTCCCAGAATTTAAGAGTGGCAGATGAGGCCACTGACAATCTTTGGGTGGCACACCAAAACCAAAAGCTGAGACTGAGCTTTAGGAATTACATTTTGCCTTATTATATATTATAGTTTTATCCCCCAGGCTATAAGACTGCCAAACCCCTGAGCTCTGGCCTTCACAACTCCATACCATTTGCATCTCACATATGTATCTATTATTACAATAAGCAGTCTTTTAATTCACTGTACAGCATATCATTTTATATTCTATGTTTAGCTTATTCTATGTTACGTCAGTCTTGCACCATTCTCCTGGACTGTTTTATTTCTACTCTGTTTCTTCTTGCAGTATTTTGATTGTTTTTTCATTTTGTTATATATATTTATGTTGCATTGTTGGAGGAGAATGTGACTGTAGACTGTGCATATGATATGACATAAAGCCCTTTGGACCTTTGAACCTGTTGTAGGAGACTAGTTGAAAAAAAGGTCAATGTGAGTTAAGGAATTGTATACTGATATACTAAGTATTTCAGATTGTTTCAGGGTGGTCGGTCGAAGTACGCAAATGTGTTACTGAAGTAATAGCAGTGTTTCCCACAGAATTTGATTCTATTTGTGGGGTCCACCACAAATAAATCAATGTATTGGAAACACTGAATAGTATATTATCCTGTACCGGCCTCAGGACTGCAGATGGAAATTGCTATTAGCTAAAATCTGGCATTAAACATCTCTTCTCTTTTCTGAGATTAATGTATTTGTATGCATGGTCCTTGTTTAGATAAACACATAAATATTAAGAAGTCCAGCCATACTCTGTTACAACACATTTTGATTGAAAATTGTATTTAAGTACAAAGGTATTAGCAATTAACATTCCATAATAGGAAGTAACCTAAGTGTTTTATTACTGACTTTGTTTTCATTCCATATAGCTCAAATTCTTTCTTGAAAATATGAAAATGATCTTTGAAAAAAATAAAAATAGTATTAATAAAAACATAAATTTTCATATATTTTGTCAACCATTTAAAATCCAATAGAAGTTCAATGTTATAGCAGGTCTCAATATATCTCGCCACAGTTCTCGGGTATCATTACTTAAACAGACTGTTTCCGTGTTATGAACGGTTATGAGCTCTCAGTCTATGGTTATGAGACTCCGCTTTCCGGGCAGCCGGGACAGTAAAACAAACGGACACGGATACAGCATGGGAGTGGCCAGACGATCGGATTGGATAACAGGATGTGAGTTTTGCTGTTTTGGGGTGAGGCGGTGCGTTCTGGGGTGCACAACTTTCTGCGTGTTTGCGCAGTTTCGCAGCGCTTCATATACTCTGGATAAACCTAAACACAACATCTGAGTCCGCGGGGCTCGTGTGCAACGTGTTGAAATCTCCGGAAATACCCGAGCAGGCCGCTGCACGGCACAGTTTCCACACACTCACCGTCTCATGTGTGCTCTACTCGTTTATGCGGGGAGAAAGTTGTGGACATTTTTTTTCCTGGAGTGCAGGGTTTCGCTGATCCAGTGTGCAACTGTGTAACTACAGCGTTAATGAGCCTCTCCAGCCGGTCCGGATTTTGGATTATGTGCTATTGGGATTGTAAACTCGCTTGTTCGCCATATTGTGCGCTGTGAAACTCGAGGGAAAGTTGTCAGAGTTATGACATTTGCTGCGCACAATCCCTTCATGGAGCTGCATGCAGTCGACTTTGATCGAAACCAAAGTGACTCCATGGAGCTGGACATAGAGAGCTCCGTGCACCATTAATAAGGTATATGCACTAGTTTTAACTCATGCTCACTATTCTGTTGTATTGCCTAATAGCTCTCAAGACGCTTCCTTATTGCAGTTTTTTTCCTTTACATAACATCACTGGCTATCGCTCGGGTGATTGCATGAGCCCCTCCGTTTCCTGTATTTCTTGTTATGCCAAATGGCAGCTGCATTGTCAGCGCCTCCTTGTTGCTGTCGTCTCAAAACTTCTTCAGTTTATGCGTCCTGTCTGCACGCACTGTACGTAAACATCGATTACATAGGTTTTGATCACAAGACATGCTCTCTGACTGAGTTTCACTTTACTCACTGCTGGGCTTGTCACTCGTGTAGGCCCCAGTTTCATTTTTGCTCCATACCAGTGGAAACGACTGAAAACTTTGTGTGCTTGTCTTCAGATACAAATAAAGTGTCTAACCCCTCCTTTCTCTCACAAGGTCCGGCACCATAAAGAGGATGAGAAGAAAGAACAGCAAACCTCAGATTTGATTCTGGAAGGAGGGTTGCATGCTCCCCACCCTGCACTTTCCTTTGGGATTTATATTTCCTCCCAATCACCTCTGTATACACAATTAAACAAAGAGTTCCTCGACCTCACGCAGTCAAAACACACTACAGAGGCAGTACCAGTTTGAGAGCTCTGACTCCAACATTACCGTACAATATTACTATGAGTCTTCCCTCTCAAGTTAATACTGACAAGAGCGGCAAGCTTCGGGCTGCAGCCATGAAAGAGCCTGTGCAGCATTCAGGGGATGTTTATTATGGGATGGGACCTCCGGCTTTAGAGCCAAGCCACAGTGACTCTGCTAGCAGCTCGGCTGTTTACAACCCCGAGAAAGGGCCCCAAAGTTTACCGCACTATCAACAGGCTGCTCCAGTAAAGTGGATGCACCAGGAGTCCGTGCAGGCCCCCGGCTGGTCTCAGGAAGCCCCTGCTCCCGCCTGGGGGCAGAACTTTGGCCCCTATATGGGTGGAGTGAATGCCAGGGGGCAGATGGCATTCCACAAGGGGGTCCATGAGGGTGTAGCTCTGCCAATGGGGGGAGAAAGTCAACTGCCAGGAGGACCTGTTGAGGTTTACAGAGATGCCCCCCAGGCACAAGCTCAGGGTAGGGGGCTGGAGTGGGAGCAGCACACAGCGGCTGCAATGCACCAGGCTCAGCTGCAAGTCTATCAACATGCCCACAAAGGCGTGGAGCTCCAGGGTCAGCCCCACGCTCCTCCTCCTCACACTTTGCAGGGGTCCATGCTGCAGCCCTTCCAGACAACATTTAGGCCCAGCAAGCAACAGTTTTCATCAGGTTATTACTCTGTTTTTCCAGGGAACAAGGGAATACCAAACCTGGCGTACGCCGAGCAGCCTAAATCTCAACAACAGCAGCTGCTACACCAGATGCAACAGCAGCAACAAATGCACCAACATCAACGCCACCAGCACCAGCACCAACACCAACAACAACAGCAGCAGCAGCAGTTGCACCAGCAGCATCATCTTCAGTTGCAACAGCAGCAACATTTGCACCAACAGCGGCACCAAATCCAGCAGCAGCAAATTCAACAGCAACAACTGCAGCAAATGCAGCAGCAATATCACCAGCAACAGATTCAGGAGCGACAGCAACAAATTCAGCAAATGCAACAACAGCAACAACAAAACGTGACGCAGAAAGAAACAACACAACCACAGGTGCAACCAAAACAGCAGCAAACCAAAAACGTTGTCCCGTGTCAGCCCCCTGAGCCCAGTCCCCCAGACACTGTGCCTAAAAAGGAGGTCCAGTCACTGGGACCAGGAGCTCAGACCTGTGACTCATCACCCGTACCTGATCCATTCCCTGAAAAGGTCGCCACAAATCCTGCTGAGCCTTCAGATACAAAGTCGGCGGCACCTAGGCGTTCCCGTCGCCTTTCCAGAGAAGGACAGTCTCCACTGGGTCCCCCCTCAACAAACATTTGGTCTCAAGCATCCAAAGATCCTGCACTACCCCACAACGGGGTAGCAGGCACTCAGGTGGTGAAAGGAGGGGAAGTGACAACAGAAGGGGTCATCCGTAGGAGAAGGAGGGCATCTAAGGAGATCAACTTGGAGACTCTGGCCCAGAAGGCGTCAGAAATGGAGTCCATGCCTCCCAGAAAGGTCTTTTATTACACTACAGCTGTGTTTAACTTCCATTTATGGCAGTGCTACAGTAAAATAGCCATTTAAATACTTGTTTTAGGCTCAGTTTAGTTGAAGAAGAAAGACAGGTGCAGCTTATTTGTGCATTTTCTCAGCTGACGAAAGTTAGCAAGCAGCTGCACAAAGAGGAAGAACCCTTTTCAATGCAGGACTTCCCCATGGTTTACAAAATCATTTTCTAGAGTCTGTTAAGTTGATTCGAACAGCTGTCAACAGCTATAACAGCTATAACAGGCTGTTGAACAAATGTAAAGTCATACTAAACATGACATCTAGATAATGGTGCAACCTGAAAAACAGCCATTATCAAAGATTGCTCTGATTTTATCGCTGCAAGAAAGACTAATTACTTTACGCTGCTATTCAGGATTCAAAATGTTGACATTGTGAGTGGCACACCCTGAAACCTGCTTCTTTATTTTCTCAAGAGCAGCTTTGTTAGAAATGCACTAAGCACAAAAACTAGATAAACTCTGTTCTGAGGGATTTCTTAGCTCAGGGATTTTTTTAGTACCCTGCCCCCGGGGGTTATCAGGCTTGTCGTAGGTAGGCCTTTGTGCAAAGTGTGCATGCTGGATTTACAGTTGGAGCAGCTGCATGTCTGCACACCTCCACATTCCTCAGGCGCCTTCCCAGTCATTCAGCAGAGCCAGGGAGGGGCTGCGCTGTCACCCTGCACAGCTACACTCCTCTACCTGTCAACACACCCAAAACAGGTTTAATATTGTAGGAACAACCCAGAACTGCTGTTATGTGGTTAGCTAACAGCACTTTTGAGGGTGAGGAGATGATATTCAAATGTCTTAACTTAACTTTGCATGCAGTATAAATCATAAAAGTTATTTATTTATGTCTTGTCAGTTTGACTAAACATACCAGGGAGGCGTCTACAAGGCTCTGAATACCAAGGAAATATCAAGTAATATAACAGCTGGATCTTAAAGTTATGATTTTCTAAGTGTTATATTATTTAAAGAAAATATTGTCTAAATGGTTCATGCTTCAGTTTTATCTTTTGATAGACAAAAGAATTCATTACAATGTTTATTAATATTAATCTATAATGAAAATATTCTGAAATTGTAGTCCTATAAACAACAACATGGATACTTTCATTCAGGATGAAAATGACTTACTGATTTAGTTGATTTTAACATTTGATTCTCACACCATCTCAATCCATATTCTGTTTTCTCTGCTCTCCTCCCATTCTACCTGTTATCCTCCTGTCTCTTTGTGTTGGTGCCTCAGCAGGAAGAGGGTTCTTCAGGCAGACAGGCCAGCATGATGCCTCTGGTCATGCCTGTGTCAGTGCCAGTGCACAGGAGTCCAACAGATCCTCAGGGTGCCTTAAATCAGGGACGTGTCGGGGGGTCTGAGCGACCGGCAGGACAGACCCTCAGCAAACCCTCGGTCATTGTGGCTCGTCGAAGATCACTCAGGAAATCCATCAGCGAGAGTTTTGGTCAGGTTAGTATTGATAGGAAACAACATTGGCATCACTTTCTTTTTTTGCTATGATTTATGTCAGTGTTAGCAACTTGTAACTACTTTATAAGTCTTCTAAGGTGCCAGTATTGGTACATATTCACACTTCTGGTTAGGCGGTTATCAAGTGAGTAATTTGGAGATAAATGTTGGAGGAATGTGACAATGTTTTGTGAAGAAAATAAGTGTAATGGTCCAATCAAATGTTGGAAGAGTCCATGTAAAAATAAGAGTGAAATGTAATCTTCTATCTTTTGAAATTCCTGGTTGATTTGGTAGAAGCAAACATATTGACAGCTATTTTGTCATAAATTCAGCAGATGATGACCAGGTGATATTAGATTACAGCGCAAACAACCTCAAGTTGTTTGTATACAAAGTGTAATCTTTACAACTGCCAAGCGAGTAGTTTTCCACACCTTGTAGACTGTAGCTGCAGCCCTTTACTAACGTAATGTAATGTATCCAGGTGTTTTATTGCTCCGTGCAGTACTTAAAACTGATCTGCTGTCAGAAATAGCAGATTTTCTTTTACATACAGCACATACAAGTGCTTGATGCTCAGTTGTAGAAGAACATTTTTTACTTTTCATTCGACTGATATCAAAGAAAACATCTTAAATCCTAAATATTCTGTCTAGGAAGGGGAAAACGATCCAGGGACGGATGAGGAAGGAAAATCCAAATTAAAGCGCCGGCCTCGCCCCGAGCCTCTCATCATCCCTCCGCCCAAACCAGCCACTTTCATCCCTCCCTCCCTCTACTCCAGCATCTCTTCTTACCAGAGCAACCTGCGCTCCCCGGTCCGCATGCCGGACAACCCCCTGACCATGCCGCCCTACACGCCCCCCCCCATCCTGTCTCCTGTGCGCGGGGGCTCGGGACTTTACTTCTCCACCTTCCTGACCAACATCGCCAGCAACCAAATCCTGCCGCCGCCGCCGCCACCGCCACATACGCCCAAATCTGCGACGCGCAGTCTGTTGCGCTCCAGTAAGTCTTACATTTGAGGATGATCTGAGAAAAATTCTACTGATGAGATTAGAATTCATTCAACTTTATTGTCATTGCACTGAGTATACATAAGTATTAAGTCAACGAAATGAAGTTTGCAACTAACCAGAAGTGCAAAACAGTAGTAAAGCGCAGAGTGATGTCTAGTATAATATAAATATAAACATCTGACAGTATTTACCCGTGAACAGTATAAGGCTGTATAAACATTACAAACAGGAGTGTAGAAAATAAATACACTATAGATCAGGTATAAATAAGATAGTATATTACAGACACAATACAGAGTAAATAGGAATATATTATAGATTGTTATTGTCATTTTCAAATGCTAAAAATAAATATGAGTATGCCATAGAAAAATATAGTTGTTTGGACAGTTTTGAGGCATTGACAATGCTTAAAAAGGAGATTCCTTTTTTTGTATTTTTGCAGCAAGTTCAGATATCACGCCTCCGGTTCTTTCCTGTTCCTTGATCACGGATGCTACAACTGCTAGCCTTGAACCGTAAGTACAGACACCGGACTCTCAAGGTTTTAAATATCTGGCCCAAAAATGAACCAGAACCCTTCTTTCTTTTTTACTTGTTCAGACGGATAAACATCGGGCAGCGGTACCAGGCAGAGATTCCTGACTTACGTGACCCAGCTTCCTCCCAGTTTGACCAGCACAAGGCAGACGTAGTCTGGCTCACTATAGATGACGCCAAACTCATACACGGTGACCAAGAGTGTAGTCAGTGTCTCACATCAATCAGTCTGCCACTAGTTGTCGTTTCCATTTTATTCTTGTTAGTCCTTTTAAATTCTTGTCATTTTCTCTGTTTTGTTCTAGTGGAGGATTTTATGAACATGGCGTGTTGCAGTGTGCTCAGGGGCGGAGGAACCAACCAGGAACTGGTTTTACACTGTTTTCATGAATCCGGGGGAGATTTCCTTGTAAGTTTAGTGACTCATATCACCTCGCTGAAGTTTGGCAGCAGAGTCTTAAAAACTTCTTTACGAAAATGCATTTTTACTTTACTTATATTTTCACTGCAACTTCGTACTTGTAAGGTTGGACTTGTAATAAATTATTGTTAACTGTGATTTAAAATGTTTATTACAAGGAAACACTGGAACGTTTGATGCTTCAGGACCCAGTGTTCCCCAAAGATCATGTACTGGCAGGTTATCACTACTCAGGTGAGCGTTGACATTATAGGCCAATAAAAGCTATATCATGTTAATCATTGCAGTACAATCCCATGGTTTCTTCATCTTACTCCGTCTGTCTCTGATTGGCTAACGTCTCTTTGAATATTTCCTAATTTGTTCTGTGTCTGATTCACTCCCAGGCTCTGACTGCTGGACTGCAGAGGAGAAGCGCTACTTCAATAAAGGGATCTCTGCCTACAGGAAGGACTTCTTTATGGTGCAGAAACTGGTACGCTCGTTCATTTGACCCTACAGCACGAACCATTATGAATCAATGTCAATAAATATGAAGTACATTTAAATGTGTTTGTGTTTCAACACCAATAAATCGTTAGCACAATATGCAAGTTATGAGGCATTGATATAACTGCTTTAAACAAAAAGGACCAAAATACAGATTTTCTGTGTCTGCATTTTACAAAAAGAGGCGTTATTATGATGTAATGGAAAATGTTTATCACAAACGGTTGTAAGACGAAATGACTTCCAAACATGCAAAATTAGACTAATTAGAAAAATGTGTTAATGCGGTTTTCATTTCACAGACTGCCACTCCCCTTAAGCTTGTTTGTATTTATATTGTTTTACAATATGTACACAGATGATTTTGTATGTAATTGTAAGATGGTTAATTGATACATAGATCATACATGTGTATTTTTTTTGCGTCTGAATTTAAAGGTGCAGTCCAAGACGGTGGCTCAGTGTGTTGAGTTTTACTACACGTACAAGAAACAGGTGAAGATCGGTCGCAACGGGATTTTAACCTTCGGCCCTCTGGATTCACCGGACGAGAAGCACACCGATGCTGTGGTGGACGTAAAGGTAGGGGGACGTTTATTTCTTCTTAAGTGATGATGTGTGGTAAAGCCTTAAATCAGTTTATGCTACAGAATGTGTTTGTTTAGTATTTTCATAAACTTGAGTAAAGGAAAGAGCAAGATCATTTGGTGGATTTCATCATTTTTAAGCCTTGGAGATGTTAAAAGGGATTGTTTACCCCAAAATCTAAAATACATATTTCTGTTCATACCTTTTTATAAATCTTGATTGTTTTGGTGTGAAAAAGAGCTCCATAAGTAAGAGAGAAATGTATATATTGTTATTCTGGGCATGCTCTTTAAGTTTGTATTTTGAAGGTTGTTCTATTCATTTGTGCAACGATCTTATATTTTTGTAGTGTGACACGATTCCGACTTCACAGCAGTCAAATGTAACTCAAGGAGAGACAGATGGAGACGACAAGAAGGACGTTTCCTACGGGAGCAGCCAGCAGGCACTACAGACTCATGACTATGTAAGTTAGGCACTACATATTCTAGTTAGTGCATTGACTAATAGCACACAGCCTTTCTTTAATTGATGTAAAAACTGTCAAACTAACACCTTCTTCTTCCTGGTGCTCCAGGCAGGGACAGTGCTAGTGATCAAGGAGCCGCACCCGGTGAAACAAGAGGCGCCGCACGCAACCACAACTCACAGGCCGAGAGCCGAACCTGCCGCCAAGAAGCCCCGAGCGCCACCGAAGCCTCCAGTCGATCCTGACGCAACATTTCCATGCAAGAAATGTGGAAGGTAAGCCCGAATCAATAGAGGCAATCACTTTGTCCTTGTTTATAGACTATCTAAACTGTGATATGTTGTTTGGATTTTGATTTAAAGGGGACCTATCATGCAAAATGCACTTCTTGATGTCTTTTATACATAAATATGTGTCCCCGGTGTGTCAGGGAACTCACGCAGCGTCAGAAAATAAAACCCTCTCTCTTTTCCTCCGTACCCAAATCTCTAAAAACGGGGGTACAACGAGCGGATACAGATTTGCGTCCGATATGACGTCATATCGGCAATGCGGACCCACAGCACTATCAGAAACGTTGCTATCAGAAACAATGCCTGACTGTTTTGGACGTAATATGGTCGGTGTTTACATTAGCATCGCTAACACTCAGAGCTAACCTGTACTGGAGAGTGTGTGAAGAAGCAGGAAATAAAAAGGAACTCCTTGTGGTATAACCGGCAAGAGAGAAAGCTTTTGAGCTCCATACTGTTTCAGAAATAATCCTTGATCTAATAATCCTTTTGTTTCCTCACCGCAGCATTTTAGACCGTATCTGCCAGGTCCTGCATGAGCCGGCATAAGCTCCGCCCCCTTATTTATATTTTTTTAAGTTAAAAAAGAAAAAGAGCTTTATTTTTTTATTTAGCCTTTTATTTATACCGGTGAAAATCTCATTGAGACCTGTTTATACCCAGAACCAGCACGTTTGTAACAGGAAGAGAAATAGAGGGATATGAGGCATGGCTAGAATGGGTGATCTGTTTGGTTTTCTGACCAAAACACTTCACAGACATGTTTCTTATATTTTTTTATATATCTGAGACCTATGCTATTGCCTAAAAATAGCATGATAGGCAGTGGCGACTGGTCATTAGGGGCAGGTAGGGCACAGCCCCACCTAGTGTCAGCAGAAAGTAATTAAAATAAGAATTCCCAAAAAATGCAAATAAATGCAAAGAAAATACATCTTAAAATATATTTTAAGATCATGTTTAATCATCTGATTCGTCTGTACATTGCTGTTTTAGTCTGTGTTCTTCTAATTAGTGTCTACAGTGTGCCTATTGAGCCGTTTTGAGCGAAGTGGGTCAAGCCCTGATCTAGCCCCTCTCTCTCACTGTCTAAGTGAATGGGTGCTGTAAAAACTACACTGCGCATGCGCAGAGTATTTTTCTATTCAATGTGTGCGGCAAAAAATAATCACCATAGGGGCACTGAGCTGGCATACCTACCAAACGTCATCTCATAATTCAGAGAGCTGATTGGCTGTAAGTACGTGTGTCGCGAAAAGTGTAGTTTTCACCCTGTAGTGAAGAGGAGACGAGAGAGAGGAGCGTATAGCGATTAAAATCAGTAAAACGGAAAGAAAATGAATGAAGTTGACCATCTATTGCTCTGCTCGATCGATTGATATTGTGACCTCGGATATGAGTGTCTGTGTTTTCCTTATACCCGGAACCCCCCCCCCCTGCCCCCTCTCTCTATCGGAACCATGGATAGCCTACAGCTATTTACGTGTTTAAAAAAGCACCAGAAGCTTATACACATCTAAGTTGTTCGTGCCCCACCACTTTTGTACGTATAAAAACGCCACTGATGATAGGTGAACTTTAAATCTCCATCTCTTATGGTTTTTTGATCACCCGGTATTTCACTGTCACTAATGTTTTAAAATATGTATGTGTGTGTATGTCGCTCATGTGGTTCACCTCATTGTGTTGATAAAAAAATATCGAAACCCAAATTTGACAAAGATAGATACAATAGGACATGTGTAGACGTGTTCAAGTAGAAATGCAGATACATATATATCTTATGGCCATTGAATTGGGAACTAATTGTTGTGATGGATATTAATAGACTTTGTGATGTGAATGTGATTGTGAAACAAAATGGGGAAATGGTGTTGTGAAATGTGTAAAAAGAAATAATTGAAAGAACATTTCCCAAATTGAATGTACCTCCACACAATACAGTTAAGTAATATAAATAATAAAAATACACTTTATTTGTATAGCACATTTCAAACCATTAAAAAGTGCTTTCCAATAAAACATAACACATTTCAAACAGTAATTTAAATGAACTAAAAACCAGCAGAGTGGAGCAAACAAAAACAAACAATACAACAAAAATCTCACTAATGCAATTTTTTTAAAGTGGGTTTTAAAATTAACTTTGAAAAGTGCACTTTTTATCAGATATTAGTGTTGCATCATTCAAAACCGCTGCTATGTGCGTGTAATGTTGCGTTATTATTCTCCATACCATAGGGTGTTTTATAAAGTGAAGAGCCGAAGTGCCCACATGAAGAGTCACGCAGAGCAGGAGAAGAAGGCTGCAGCGCTACGTCACAGAGAGGAAGAGGAGCAGGCGGCGGCTGAAGCTCGGGCGAGTAAGGCAGCGTCGATGGCAGCGGCGGCGGCGGCCGCGGCGGTGATGGTAGCGGCAAATCAGGGAGGAAATGGAAACGGAGTGACAGAGCCGGGGGAGGTCAGCAGCCAGGAAGACTCATCTGAGGAAGAGGATGACAAAGAGGATGACAAAGATGAGGACTGGCGCTGAGAGACAAAAAACAGGATAAAAGAGAAACCAATGAGAAGATGGATTTGTGGGTAAAACGAGGGATGAAAAAAGATGAGAGCACAACAAAGACAAGAGGAGTGATTTCAAGTCTTCCTGGTAATCTCCACACTCCTTATCCCTCACCCACATCACACTCCACAGCTTACACATTTTGTATCTTTTAAATATTCAGAGGAAGTTTATTTTTTGTAAATGCACTTATCCCCTATGCTTCTGCTTTTTGCCAATATTGCCTTTTTTATATCCTTTATTTAATTGAATATATGTCAAAAAATATTACATTACATTTTCATTGTGTGGACTTAATGGTTATATGATATTTCATAAGATAATCAGGATGCCTGTTAAGCGATAAAACATCAAGATCAAAGCAATTTTTCACTTTACAGTAGCAGCCCTTTTAAATTAAGATAGAGTATTTATCTTTTTCTTAGGAAAATACTGTGCTGAGTATTGCAAATTTCCATCAGATTCTTAGGTTGGTTGCACTCTTGTTTTTTTTTTACAACTAAGGGACCTTTGAAATAAATATGTATTATTAAAAACAAAGTATATGAGATGGCCATATATTTATGATACTGCATTTTTGCAATGATTTTGGTAATGTAAAACTAATCATGTCAGCTGCAATAAGATTTGTGAATTGAAAAGTTTATTAAAATTTCTACTGTTCTGAAGTGTGTCTTTTTTTTCTGTCAGAAATGGTCAGTGTGTCATTGCAAGACTTTAAAGATCCAGCAGGTGGAGGCAGTGCTTCATGTGATGTTGGATATCTCCTTCACACACATGGATGTAGATAAATAGTGAATGAATAGTCTGTATACAGTATATAAAGATAAACTGTCCTGTTAGTGGATCCATTTTTTCACTTGACAAGTCTATGTCCTCAAAATCTTAAAAATGTTGCTTAAAGTTCACCTATTACGCAAAATCCACTTTTTCATGTCTTTTATACATTAACATGTGTCCCCTCTGTGTAAAGAGATTCTGAACGTTTCAGGAAAAAAGATTTGCTCACTTTTCGTCCTGATCCATTTATATAAAAACCTCTCTGAAAATGAGCAGATCAGATTTTGGCCACTTTATGATGTCATAACGTTTTTTGGCTTGTGTAACCATTAGCCAATCACCAACCAAGGTAACACCCCCACCTTATCACCTAACACAGAATCAGCACTTTTGAAACAGGGCTGAAACAGAGGGGATTATGGGATGCTGCAATGATCTGGTTTTTTTTAGACATGTTTTGTATATATCTGAGACCTATAATATATTGATGAAAAACAGTATAATAGGGGACCTTTAAAATAACACCCACATCTGTATCTGCTTAACAAAAAAGATTTACCACCAGAAAAAATAAAACTTCAAATACTGTATGTATGGGTCTTATTCAGTATTAGTACGGCTCCACCATCATTTCCAACTTAAGGGGAGTGTGGTGAACACTGTCATTGATCAGAGGTGACATAACTCATCCATTTAAAGAGCGTGCTCAGTAAAGGGAAGTGTCGCCCTCAGGAGATGAGAGGTAAGGCATTTTGCTGTGAGACCATGAAAGACAAAATTCTCCTATTTCTGTCTCCCACTCAACGCTGAGATATTGGACTTTGTCAGCTCTCTTTTATTTTACCTGCGAAAATTAGCTGGAGAAGCCAGTTTTCGTATATCACTGCTTCTTGAGCCAAGAGCAAAACCCATTCTCTGTTCTGCATTTATGTGGTCCAACCTGTTAAGCCCCTGTTTTCCAGGTCTCAGGCTCGAAAATGACATTCCCAGAACAAATGACCATAACTTCACTTCTAAAAGGGGTAAATTAATAATCTTTTTTCTCAAAGCAATGATAAACCTGTGAGTTGGATGTAGAAGAGTCAGATTCTATATAGATTTTTTTTATTTTAAACTAAATTCAGATTGAACATAGAAAAAAATATAAATTATAGTGTCCGTCCAAAAAAAAAACATTACTTATAGTGAAAACAATCCTTGAATGATGGGATAGCAGACTAAAAGCTTTAGGAATCCAAACTATAACATATAATAAGTACCCTGTATCAAGATTGATGCAAAACAAGTGACATTTGACCTTATTAGAGAGGTTTAGCAAAGAAACCCACTTCTGAGGTCATTTGGGTGGATTTGACCTATCTCTGGCCCCCCTTGGTCGATTGATGATTGACATCTCTTTTTAACCGCTAGAGCCTAGTGATGGCAAAATGAAGCTTTGAATGAAGCATCGAACCACTTGGACAATTGTGTCGGAAATAGGTTCATTTCTCGAAGCTTCAGTTACAGCGACCTCTCCTGGCGAAGTGCAAGGCTGCAGTGGGTTTAACGTATCTTTGCCTTGAAAAATATTCGATGCACACACACACGCTAAGACTGAATATCATGTTCTATTTGCAATTAAAGATGGATAATTGTGTGTATTGGGTTATTGAGAAGAGACTGGAGAGTGCTGGACATTTTTTGGGCGGAGATGGCCTTTTATCAGTTATTAAAGTATTAAAGTTGAAAAGCAATGATTAAAAGTTCATCCATTCCGGGCTTTGAACCAGCTGCGCAGAGGACATCGCAGCATTCAGGCTGCCGGCTCTATCCACTGGGCTATATATTCCTTAAACAATTAAACTGTTTTTATATTACTCATAATTGTCTTTTTGTTCACAACTCCACATTTCGAAGTGTTTCCCGAGCCAGAACGACCTATCTTTCTTCCTGGCTTGCTCTATAATGATCCAATTCAAATGCAATACCAACAACAACTCAACAGCAACAACGCAAACTACGACAACAACCCACACATTGCGCATTGTTTAGAGCGGTTATAAAGTGTTGAAGCGCTCAAATTCGAAACTGTTTCAACCTGTCACCTGTCAGAATAGAGACGAGGCAGTGCATTGAATCACCTGATTGGACGGCGAACCAGTCAAGTGATTCATTCAGGAAATGAAGCAGTTGCTGGTTCGGACGTCACATGTCACGTGATTTGAAGCAGTTGCTGCTTCTGACGTCATATGTCACGTGATTTGAAGCAAGCTTCGAATCACTGCTTCTATGGAAAAGGAAGTCCAGGGTTGAAGCTCCATTCGAAGCTTCAGTGTCAAACTGCCATCACTACTAGAGCCAATAGAATCGAGGGGAAGTTCCACATACACACACACGTTACCAAATAAGGAGTGAGAGTGATGTGTAGCCAGAATACCCAAAACAGGAAGCTGTCATACACTCTGCTACAGTGTTTCCGCCAGACCAGGTCTGAGAGGGCGTCCACCCAGAGAGCGGGGGGAGTGTGACGTCATGTCGTGTCACGCGACTTGAATTTTGAATTGATCCGTCCCTTAAGTTATAGATACTATCTCTTTACGTATTAGTGATGGGAATTCCGGCTCTTTTTAGTGAGCCAAATCATTTGGCCCGGCTCACTAAGAAGACCCGGCTCTTTCGGCTCCTAAACGGCTCTTCATGTTACCACAGTTTACCAGAGCCTCAGTTTCGCCGCTGCGAGGCTCCGGCGCTCGCAGTTCACGTGCGTGCTCCACTAGCACCCCCCGTCAAGGCTCGCCCGGCAGTCCTTTCCGTCACAGGAACACGCTTTGCTGGCGGCAACAATAATCCCACCAGACTCCTTTGCCCCTCCAACAGAGGGATCATGTCCTTGTCCTTTTTCCTTTTCGTAATTTCAAGCGATAAAAACTCGATCTTCTCTCGAATTATTATTTTTTTTGGACGCCCTCAGCTCGAGTTCAGGGCGTTCCGAGCTGAATAAGGGCGTCAAATGACGGCAAGACGCCCCCCTGGCGGAAACGCTGCTCTGCTATCATTAGCAGCTAATATGAAAAATGAGTTTTTGACATAAAAATTGAATTATGGATTATCAGTAATTTTTTCAAAGTGACACAGACACATTGGATTAACCTATGAATTAACCTTCAGCCGCGTTTTTCTCGTTTTAATGCCATTGAACACAACTTTTGATCAGAATAACAGCAAAAGATAAGAATTTCTCCCGTGTTTGCTACCTAAAGCTCCGTGTTGTGATGTCTGTATTTGCTTCCCATGTCGCGAGTTCTGATCGCTCAGTGATGATACTTATATTTCTAGAATCTGTGGAATCCCAGCTTGCTAGCAAAGCTTGTTTGTGCAAATCCGATAAGTAATAAAGTATTTATACCTAGAGTTCTGTGCTAAGTGCGGTGGCATTTTTTTGCTCAGGGCTAATTTAAACGCTTCTTGTGAGACTTGGGACACATTCATAGTTTATTAAATGTTAAGAAGCCCTGAGACACAGTTTCGTGAGAAAAAAAATCCTGGCGGGGGCTATGGGGCTTATCAGGTTAAATGAAATAACAATACAGAAACACTTTGTCACCAAATGCAAATGTAGTCATTCTCTACATCTTTAACCTCTGTAGGCAGCAGTGCTCTAATGCCAAAAGAAGTATGCTACCATATTAAAGAGGCCCTATTATGCTTTTTGTGGTTTTCCCTTTCCTGTAGTGTGCTATAGGTTTATGTGCATGTAAATTGTCTACAAAGCCTAATATCCCAACTTTCCCTCCAGAGGGAGTTTGTTTTGTGAGAGATTTCAGTCCTGACCAAAGTGGCTGCTCGATTTATTAATTATTCTGTCGGCAGAGATGTCACTGTGGGTTCAATTCTAATATATTTAGAAGAAGACATACTTTATTAATCCCTTACAGGGAAATGTCTTTCCCCAATATGTTGTGTTTCCACACATTACACACACAGGGGAGGATATACATGCACAAACACAGAGGATATACATGCACACACTGATTGTGATTTGGACATTACTCTGGCTGAAATCATGGTCACATTTAGGGACTGTATACAAATGATTGGTGTGGGAAGGTTAGAAAAAAATGGTTTCACTATCAAAAAATAAAATGAAACAAATTTAAGATGAATGTGGCAATGTGTTTCTTCTTTATGTTCTGATGTAGAATAAAGGGAGAATAACTGTTGGCTTATTAACCCTTTTTCTTTTTTTAATAGTCAAATCACAAACTCCATGTATAAGGCTGCTCAGTGTTGATCTATTGTCCAAATTATATATGTTTGCAGGGAAGTGTTACTGGCATTGTGGTGTTTTAATATCTTCAGAGGATCCCTTTTCTCTCAGGGTTTGTGATGAAGCATTAGAGGCTTACAGTGAGGATCAATTATCTTCACTGACCAGTGCACACGACAGCCCCATTAGAAACCACGCTACATGGATACAGTAAAACAGGTTAGGGATAGAGGAGAATATGAAGACATTACCAGATGGAGATGGAGACAAGGGCAAAACTCTGGATCAATGTCACTAAATGTCTGGAAGACAAACGATGGAATCAATGTTTCTCCTTCGGCGGGGCCGAGGTTAAACCTGATGCAAAGCAGAAATGTACATTAAGATTATTTATGTTCAGCCTCTTAGCAATAAAACTTTGATCATTTTCTGGATGTGACCTCAAATGCTGCAGGTCAATGTCATACTTACGGTAAGTGAATAGAAGGAAACACGGGAAACAGTTTACAGCATGCTCATAAAGGGACTGCACACATACAACACATCTCTATCCACCATCTAGCCTATTTTTTCATTCCTGGGGTTAAAAATAAGTAGATCCATTGTTGTTTAACTTCAGGTTTTTGTTCATTAAAACCCTGTGAAAATAATCCTAAAATAATGTTAAAAGATTAGAAAGATGTCTAATTCGTGGGTTTTCACTTACAACTAATTATTATATATCTGCCTCCTAAAAATGACATTAGGCCTTATATAAGCCTACCACTAATTTGCAAAAGATTATGCTGGAAAATTAACGTCAAAGCAGACTGGATTCAATTTATCAAAATGGTGAATGTCTGCGAAAATGCCAGCCGTTTTGTGGAATAGAGACATAGCATTGATCCTACATGGCTTTTATTGGCGTTTTCTGTAAATATTAGGCTATATTTACTGCATTAAACTTGATTCAGCTTGTTCAGCACATGATCGAAGAGAAGCTGCTTCACTTAAACGTCCTGTGAAGGCTTCCTGCTGTATGTAACAGGTATAATCTCTGCAGCATTGCTTACAGTCAACTGTCCTTGACGCCAAACCGAAACCGCACATGTAATGACACCAGCCGCCATATAACTGACAAGCCACTCAGCTCTTTCCAAGGTGCGGTCAACGGCCTTGAGGGATGCAATCTGCCAGGCTGACCTCTCGACCTGTGACACCTCTCGCTCGGTTTTTCGATTGGTTATCAGTCTGTCATCTTCACCCACAGCTCTCCAGCATTTCACAGGTTCAGAGCCGTAAACGTAAAAGAGCCCCGCTGCTCTGCTCCTGGTCGGCCGCTTCTCCATCCCGGCACAGTAGCCCAAGTAATGGAATTAAACCCATATGTCAGTATTTGAGCTGGAGTCAGCAGCATTATTCTATCGTTTATGCAAATGGCCCCTCGACCAGCGGTCCATTCATCTCCAGTGAAGAGAGGATGTGATGCCGGGGAATACGAGCTGCCGGTGACTGACACTGGCATGTTTAGTGAGATCTGTATCACCGCTCATTTAAATGACACATATGGATCTTGACCTCAATCTGCACCTTGAAGTGTTGCCTCTGCTTTTGAATGAGGAGGTTTCTTATCCTGCTGCCAGCTATACAGTTAGAGGCATTTATCACCTTGTCCAGGGTCCCAGATCTATGAAGTCTTCCCTGAGGGACCATATTGAGATACAGCAGCTTAAAGAAAAGAGGGTAGAAATTAAAAGAATTACACCTTTCAGCTTACTTGCAGGGAGTTAGATAAGAAAATCGATACCAATCTCATACTTCTATGTGACGAGATACAGCGTGTTAATTAGTGCGTCAGAGGAGCCAGATTTGTATTAGCTTTATACAAGGGAAGCTGTCTCTTTCCCCCTTGTTTTCAGTCTTAATGCTAAGCTAACCATAATCTAACTGTAGCTTCACATTTATAGCATCAATCCAAACTCTCAGCAAGAAAGAGAAGATTGTTTCCCAAAATGTAAAACTATACCTTTAAATCTGTCACTGTGTAGTCATAGAAAATACATACAGCAGCAAAGGGGACACTAAAAGGAGGAAGCTGTAAATAAGGCAACATATGGTGAATAAGTAAACAGTAAAAAGCAGAATATATAAATACAGGCTGAACGGTCGAATTCACATTATTGCGAATAGGAAATATTGATATTGCATCAAGGAGAAAGAGAGAGATACTTGGCATTTCAATAATATAACCACCAGGTGTGGAGGACGAGGGAATGAGAACTTAATCTAGCTTGAAAATGAGACACATTTTAACAGAAGGATTTAAATCACCGCATATCAGGCGAAGCTGTGCTCATTCACCTGCTTCTTCCCTTGTAAAGTCACTCTTGGTTTATTACAGGATCCTTTGTTATGACTCTGCAAAATAAGGGGGAGCAACTTGGGTGGCAACATTGCTGAAATTTGAAAATGTCCGGGAGTGAAAGAGGTGGTGGCTGTAGCCCTGCCAAATGCACTCACTCTGTGTAAGTGCTCTCAATTCAGTCCTCATTTCCTGACTCCTTCCAATCGTCCCATGAGAGAACAAGAGCTTTTGGCCCATCCTCACTGAACCAGAGCTTCAACATGAACATACAGGGACATTATTAACTGCTTATGCTGCAATAAACCAGGCATGCTTCAATAGAAATGAGGAAAAGAACAACACAGTAGTGACCTCATGATACTCGTTTAAAGATATTTTTGAATGTTGACCAGATCAGGACGCCTTAGGGAAGTATACTGTAGATTATAAAATGTGCTTTAATAAATGTTTCTTGCCTTACTTTGACGCTCTTTCTCTATTTGAGGATCAACATTGAGCAATCAACTGAGAGGAGCATTCATATACAATATCTTGATAGTTGAGGTGGGACCAAGTCATTGTTTTGCACACAAGTAAATCTCAAGTATTTACACCCGATGTGTGTTATGACTTAATGTTAGTTAAATCAACCATCAAACTTACCTCATATTAAAGATATTTGTTGAGTAGTAATATGATAAATCGTTAAAAAACAAACTAAACACTCCACTGAGCCCACACTGAAAAAACTGAAACGTTGACTTGAATTAACTGTATTATGTCAACAGATTTCCCATAACTGTGTTAGGTTAGATGAAAGTCAACGTTTCAGTTTTTTAGTGCATAGTTGATACATAAGCCCTATCAGCATGTTTGCTTTCTGCATGAGGATGTTCCCCTCAAAGCCCTGAGCCAACAGTTTTTAGCTCGGCCAATATTCCTCCCGGATGTGATCCATCACCCGATCTGATGGATACTGAATCAGTCATCCATCATAAAGTCATCAACGTGCAGCCTTCTCCTCTCAGAGGGGAGGTGATGTAGTGCCCGGATGCTCTGATTTATCTACACTGTTTCACCTGCACCTGCACCCCCCCCCCCCCCCCCTCACCGGCGTGATTAAATGGCCCTCATGCGTCAGGATGTAATAAAGTGTCAGCAACAGCCGTGTGACGTAAACCGGTCCTAACTAACTGAGATCAGGAATCCTTCAGCGATATGGTGTTTTGATTGATCCAGGCGCACAGCCAGAAGTGCATTAGTGGAAACGCTAGAGCTGATGAGAGCATGATGAAGATTCTCAGAGGGCCTTTCCTCAGTTTCCCATCATTCATTGAAGCATAAATCATGCATTCATTAACAAGATCATTTATAGCCTATATATGGTCCTTTTTTAATCTGTGAGAAAATCAGCAGATTTTGAATTGAAAACTCTTCTTTTCAATAGCTTCCATGTCATGTGACTCAGTGACTCCAGATCGATGCAGCATTGTATTACTACATAGGACAAGTATGATACACCTCTTTTTTTGGATTTGGAGTCACAGTATCACATGACATGGATGCTATTAGAAACACATTTGACTTTTCAATAAATAATCTGCTATATATCCATACAAAACAGAAGGTGGACTAAAATCCCACCAAAAGCCCTTTTAGTCCAGTGTAGCAATACAATTCCACATTGAGTGGGAGTCACTGGGTCATTATTGAAAAACTATTGAACCTGTTAAAAGAAAGGTTGCTCATACCTGAATCTCTGCAGCTTGAAGTCATGTTCAATCTGGCCGTTTACATTTTCTTACAGCAGACAATCTTCCTGTTTCTCTGAAGGATTCATGTTTCAGACTTTGTTGTTTCTGGAGGGATGTCAAAACCCAAAACATAAAGCATTTCTCACATCACTTCAGTATATCATCAACAACAATCTAAAGCACATATTTTGGTCTTTGTACCAGTTTTTTGGACTAAAATTCATAAAACGTATACACAATCATAAATTGCATTTTTCTGACCTTAATAGCAGACTTTAATTTGACAGCAGTGATTTACTGATGGACCCGCATTCTCTATAGCGCTGGATAATTTCTTTGTTTTGACACATTTGTATGCAGGAATGAAGATGACACCACATGAATCTTGTTTAAGTTACACTTTATTGTGCACTCGATCAATAGGAACATTCTCTCTGGTGCCTGGGAACGATCTAAATCAGACGTATTAGTCTCTTAATGACCGCACAGAAAGCTGTTATTTCAGTCTGAGCTCAGTGGCTACACTTTGCACCCAGTGTGTTATTAGACAAGACAATTGCTCCGTCCAAGAGTGCTTTCTCTGTTTACACGTTCAGATAAATAAGCTGTCGTGTCCATTACACTGAGAGGCTCTTGTTCAGCTCTCTAGGCTCTTATTTAAATTGAACTGACAACTCCAATAACGTCCATATCTGCGCTCCGACATAAACAATCATGCTCATTCTTTACAGCCATGAGGACTTTGTGTTCGTAGCGCTGTATGGATTTTGGAAACATGTTTCGAACACACTATTACTGTCACGAGGATGAAGTGTTTCGCACACTCCCTACACCATCGCTAACGGAGCTAACTTACTGATTAAAATTTGAACAATGCAATAAATATGTAAAGGATTTTCCTACAGCAAATGTTAACATTATAAGGCAAACAGGGTCATCTCTGTTTCGTTTAACAGGCTTTAACAAGAGACTAAGATGTGCTAATTCAATAAATCAAGAAAATGTAAATCAATAGTGTGCTGACAACAGTGGAGAAGATTGTTTAGATTCAGGTTTTATTCTAAGCAGGATCCACCAAATGAACTGATTAATCACTTTGCCTAGATCCCCAAAAATGATTTTCTGGATCATTAGACCAGAAGCAGTCCAGGAGGCGTGTGCTTTGTTTTAAATGACATTGCTGTACTCAGTTATTTTATATTTAAAGAAGAAAGAAGGGAAATCTTTTGAATGCACATACAGAAGTAGAAGAAGGAGATTGCACACAGTGAGTAGATGTTCTTAAATGGCGTCAATCATCCTGGAAGAGATATAGTATACAAATCAATTATCAGCAAGGTCATTGAGGGCTAATCAAAGCAATCACTGGGGCACAATAACGCTCAGAGATGCATAGGACAATTACTCACTGAATAACGTCCTCAGAGCTTTGTTAAGTGCTTTATGGTGCCAGAGTCCATTTTCATTTTAATGTTAAATCGACAATGCAAAGCAAACGTTGCTTGTAGCTGACAATGTAAACTGATATGGGCGAAGACACTTGAAGAAGACTTGAAAAAAGAAGAAGAAGATAACAGCAAGTTATTGAGAGAGAAATAGAGCCTGCCCCTCTCTTTGACAAACTTTTTAAAGACATTTTGTGAGGTAATTGTTCATTCAATGTCACATTGTGTGAGTTGTAGATTTTCTTTATGGCACATTAGTCCCTTAATGACAGAAGCAGTGGCCTTTTACACAGAATTTACTCAATAACATTACAGCTTCTGTTACTAGTGTCTTTGCAAATTTAGATGCAACAATAACTTATGATGCACCATTATAGGTTAAGCTACCCAAAAATATGTAAGTTGGTTAAAGTAAACCTCTTCTTTACCAGCTGCAACATTGATGAACACATGAATGCATCAATCATTTTAAATCAGAACAATTATATATCCATTATATAATTCTGAAATGCGAATAGGCACATTTTGATGCGTATAATTTTCTTCTTTTAATTGAGTACTATTTAAAATACACAACTTTTCTTTCCAATAAGATATTTTAACACTGTGTTATTGCTTTTGCAAGAGCTTCCACCACTGCTCAGTGGACAGATATTGAGATGTTACCTTAAAAGTGTCTCTCCTTCTTTCATTTTTAAAGAGCTTAGCAAGGATTGAGGGCAGTGGTCATAATGTCAACATCATTCATATTAACTTTACAAGATAGAGGGTACCATCCATCTGTTTAATCAAAAGCCCTTTCTTGTTGTACCTGCCAAAAACGCTCCACAGCCATACATCTACAGAAGCTGCTCTAAGGACAAATGCACAAGATCTCAATAAATCAGATTAGAGGGGTATTAAACCATGATACATAACTTAATAACTAAATCACTGCTGAGATAGAATTCAATAAAGGGGCAGATTATCATTGATTTTTAATTACCGACATTTATTGATGCTGTGAAAGACTGAGTGGACACAATTACGCAGCATATGCATTGCTTGGCACAAGCAGCTCACATCAGTGACTGTAAAGATCTGCAGCCGAGGTTAAAAAAACAAACATGCTGCAGTAAGTTTCCAGGCTCTGCCCTGATGGGATTTATGGATGCATGAATACATTTTATCATCAGAGGCTAAAAGTAATAAAGTAATAACTATTCATCTGTGGCCAGAGAGTCCTGAGCATATACAGGGTTTGGACATATACTTTAACATGCATGAAATAAGTACAGCGGCTAATGAAGGTTTTCAGGTTTAATGTTAAAAGTTTTTGATATAAATAAAGTTACAAATACAAAATATGTATTGATAACTAAGAACCCAAACTGACAAAAAATGTTGGTTTGTTCCTCGTCCATTTGTGCCCTTGTTGAGCCTCCGTAGGTATTTCTTGTTTCAGAAATTAGAATATTCTGTCTTAAAGCGGCCCTATTATTATTTTTGAATTGTTCCCTTTAGTGTGTTATATAGGTTTGTGTGCATGTAAATGGTCTGCAAAGGCTAAAATCCCAACTTCCCTCTAGAGGGAGTTTCTCTCCTCCCCACCTGAAACACCTCCATTGGACTCCTTTGTTTACTTCTGTAACATAGTGACATCACCATGTAACACTTGCGCTTCTATTGGCTAGCGCTCCGAAACATTGTACATATAAGCTAAGGGGCGGGACATCTCTTAGCGGTTGACCAATCACAACAGAGCCGGCCAGCTAACCCATCAGAGCAGACTGGGCTCTGGTTTCAGACAGAGGGGGAAAAGAGGTGCTGCAGCACAGGCAGTATGAGAAAAACAAAGAGCTCTTTGAACATTAAAGCATGAAACATCATTGAATCAGTTGAATTGAAGTTGTTACCTGTAATAACAGCTGTGTTCTTTCTTTAATGTAAATGGGTTGAACTCCTGTGGCTACATGCAAATAAAGGTGAAAAGTATTTGATTGTATCCATGTCAGGGTGCTGTTTGCGGAATATCTTTTTGTGTCTTTCCCTGGCCTCCCTGTTCAGTCTTCCTCTCGCTCTCCTCATCCTCTCTTCCTTCCTCTGATTCATTAGCAGGACTCTGAGTCCTCCTGCCCTCTTTTACTGCCTCCATTAAATCCTTGCTCTCTCCATTGCAACCCTCCATAGCGAGTGAGTCAGTTTGTCATCCCAGCAAAGAGCCGCAGCCGTGTTCTCTACATTTTTCATCCTACCCACTCTGTCGTCACTTAGGCCCAGCCCAGCGCAGCACTCTGTCACTCTGAAACACATTCATGAAATGTAAATTCAATTCATATAATGTTTATGAGCCTGTGATTAAAACTAAGAGAGCTACAGTATGTCCAAACTCTGATATTGAGAATATATTTCCTTTATATCCGCTGTGAAGAAAATTAAATAAACTAGATGTATTCATAAATTATATGTAATAAATACTGAAGTGGGGATAAAGCTAATAAATTGTCCCATAAACATTGACGGAAAGGAGTTTTATGTCCACTATTACCTGGTACATTTAAACTGCTGCGAGAGACTAGTGAACACTTAGAGGTTAAATGCTGCTGGTGGGTCATTAAGCTCACGCTGCGCAGCTAAGCATTGTTCAAACTTTATTTTTAATTCTAATGATGATCAGAATCAGAATCAGAAACAGGTTTATTACCAGGTAGGTTTACACTTACGAGGAATTTGACTAGGTGTCGTACATAAAAGTAAAACAACAATTAAAGGTGGGGTAGGTAAGTTTGAGAAACCGGCTCGAGATACACTTTTTGTTATATTCCATGGAATGCTCTTAACATCCCGATAGCAATGAATATCTTAAGTGCTTTGACAAAAAATCCATTAAAAAATGTCATCTGTGGAAGCCGTAGTGCTGTAAAAAGCACGACCAATCATTTTAGCCGGCCCGGCTAAAATAACTGGATGGCCTACCTGCCTGTCAGCCTTCCATCTGTGCACAAACTTATCTCATGCCCTCATTGGTCGTGTGCACGTTCGTGTGTGTTGGAGGAGGGGCTCTGTAAGGAAGTGGCAGATTCTTTCCGGCTGTGTATTTTCAAATTCTAGCGCACTGGAGCTGGTTTCTCCAAAATTACCCACCCCACCTTTAAAACACAGATAGAGAACTAGAATTCAAAAAAAAGAACCATCCATGCCAGACTGGATTTAGGAAAAAGTGTCTTAAATGATAAACAAAAGTGTCAATGTCAATGCAGAATATATGTAGGATGTTGTCAGACATTGTGGAATAATATTATTTTAATAGCTTAAACCATTCATTTCTTAAATAGCACTTTAACTGTTATTCTAGTATTTGTTATCTGTCTCATTATACTTCAGCTTGGCCTTTAATTGTTGTTTTAAGTGTCATTTAATGTCATTTAATAATTTGTGTTTCTTTTGCACTTTGTCTAATTACATTTGATGTTATTTGTTAATCACGGTGTATTGCGTTGTTGTTCAAATGTGCTTTATAAAAAAACATGCCTTGCCTTTAAACCACATAGAGGGGGGATGGGACATTTTTAAGTTGAGTTTTTAAACATCTCAACTACAAATGAAATTGCACATGTATGTTAGATGAGCAGCAGAACAGTGTCTCCTTACTCCTTGTATTCTCGGGGGTTTGAAGCTGTGCAACATCCTTGCAGTGTTTAGGCTGTAACCTCACGTAACCTGTCCAAACAAACAGGAATCGAATCCGTCTGCAAGACAAACAGCTCGTTCCCCGAGGAGCCGACGCTGCAGTGAGCCTCGCTGAGCGCAGGGGACACAGGCCTGCCCCCCCCCCCCCCCCTCTGAGATGGATTCCAGGCAGGGGACTCTGGATTATCTGCTTATCTCTGCCTTCATAATTACTGAGCTCACGACTGCAATGGTGGCCAAAGAGGCTAATTGAAATGCTTCAGTCTTCTCTTGTTCTTAATGGGATAAGTCACACTGCAGTATCCAAGGTGAGGTGAAGGTGAGTTTGGCCCCAGCTGTTCTTTTTTTTTCAGTCCAATTTGCTTCTAATGTATCTTTGTCTGTGTAAAACACTTGACATTAAGATAATCGGGTCAATAAGCCTTTTATCTAAGGGGCAGCCCGCGTCAGAAGCTAATAAGCTGAATACATAAAGGTTAATGGAGAAGGATTTAGAGTGGCGTCAGGAGGGGGTTTCCTGATGATGTAGTGAAGTCCCATATATGTAACTGCAACATCCCCTGTTTGATTCAAGCTGTGGAGCTTTAGACAAGACTGGTTCAAAAAGTAAAATATGTCTATCCTAATTTAGATTTATGCATTTTGTACACATAGACTAATTATTACAACCACTGTATGCTAACAATAGATTGTAGCACCATTTTTTCACAGTAAAGTGCTTGTGCATCTTTCAAAAACATCCACATTTCAGATAGGAACATCACATCCCAAATCTCATCCCATTCAAGGTACACTTACTTACTTTGATGTAATATTAAATGGACAAAATTAACATTTGTGTCCCATAACAACGTCAATCTGCCCAACATAACAAAGCCATAACAATATGTAATACAAGGTTTTCCGAATTTTTTTATTTAACATTAATTAAGCAATCACAACCTTAATCCATTAAGCCAACTTTGCAGAATCCCATTTGGTTCTTGGCCAATTCTCTACAAGTTTTGAATTGCGTTTTTATCTATTAAAAGTCAATGACTTGACAGTTATAAAGGTGGTACAGTAGCAACCTTAGAGCTCGGGCACTGGGTTCCTGCAGTATTTCACACTACATAAAATTCCTGTTTGCATTTTGCAAATTCATCACTGCAGTGACCTTTTCCTCTTGTGCGAGGTAGAGGGACAAATGCCTTCATGGAGCCCGAGGCTTTATGTAATATATACAGTATATATAGTGTATACCACCCTGAAAACAGATGTCAGATTTTCATCGAAAGATTAATGTTCTCTCTTCAAAAAACTTGAACTTCACTTTGATCGTCTCTCTCCATTCTTCTCTGCATCGAGTTTTGTTAAACATTGCGATCCAGCAGCCTCTGCAGCACTGCAAGACTTCACTGTCACTCTCTGCACACAGACAACTCTCTTCAAATCAGCATCAAAGTTGCTGGCTATTACAAACACAACCCTTTAAGAGAAGAAAAACCTGCTTAAATAATTGTTATTGATCTGTTTTTATTTCCCACTCATGGAAATGACCACCGTCTTTCTGACAGGAACTCGATGATCAGTGACACCTTTTATCCTGGTGGTTTGAATTCTCCGCTGCATCCAATCATCAGGATTAAGACTTCATTTGACCGACAGAAGTATTATGGTTAGCAACTTTACTACAGCCTTAATGTAATGAAGCTTTTTTCATTTTAAGAAAAAAATAAAAAGCCTAAAGGGTAAGTTAGAAACACGATTCACCTTGTCAGTGCTGCAACATTGACATTTGTGCTGACACCCGCACTGTGACATTTACAGGTAATTGGCTTTTTCTCCCCTTTACATGAACAACACCCTGACTCTACTGTTCCTCCCCCCTCTGTGTGATGCATATCTTGTTGTCTTTAAACTCAGCCCTACATCCACCTCTTTGAGTTCGTTTGTTACATTTATAGTGACTTAAATATCTGTAGACAGCGGTCCCATTTTTATTCATTGCAACAAACTCCAGTTTCCTTTTTCTTGATTTTACATGTAACTAAAGGTGTCAGATAAATGTAGTGGAGCAAAAATACAATTCAACATGTTGCCCCTTGGAGTCAAAGTATAAAATGGAAAGTTAAGCACCTCAAAATTGTATTTAAGTGACTTTACTAAGGTACATGTACTTTCCGCCCTGACAATAACACCCTACCCTACAATTACCTCCGAAAAGACTAAACTTTCAGAAGTCAGATGGGGACCACAAGCTGCGATGGGAAATGGGAAATATAAGATGCACATCCTGAAATAAGTTCAATAAGGGAATGCATTTTTGCTGATGGCAAAGTGAACAGATATTGAAACCCACTTCCCTGAACGTCCAAAGCCATGAGGGTGGGATTAATGGTGAGGAACGCAAAACCATCACTATTGTTTGCCGACGGTGCTTGATCGCCATTTCCTGCGATGGATTCTTTAACAAACAGACTGCTATCTGAAAAATCCAATAACAATTACAGATTAGCCTGAAGACCATTTATAATGGAAGCTGAGGAGAAATCCATTGATGCATTTTACACATTTTCCTGACAAACTGTAGGCCAACGCAACTTGTGTTAGCATTTTTGTTGATTGTTAAAAAAGTTCTTAGAGAGGTTTGGTTTCATAATGTTTCTTACATCATGAATCAAAGTGGGAATTCAGCTGCGGTAATGATCATTAAAGCATCCATCCTCACTTAATGGCAGCCATAGTTCATTTTTACAGTTTTGTTTACATTTGACTGTGAATAAGCTAGCATTGTCTCAAATGTAATCCCTCATTTTCTCCATTTACTTTTTATTGCAGAGGTTCAACAGCTTTTGGTTTTGCGACGAGGTATGAGATTTAAAAACATATATATATATTTCACCTTAGGTCAACAAGAGTTAAGAATATTGATTATTGTTTTCTACAACACAGAAACAAGAAAACAAATAAGCATCGTTTTTGAGTGATAGAACACTATTTGTCAGATTTATTATCTGACTATTAAGTTTGACGAATAAATCCAATATTATTCAGCCATTCGTGCATCTGTGTGAATAATAATAATTTAAAATCAATGCTTATCTGTACCAAGACCCCGGTCATTAAAAAAAGTGCGGATTGAGCAATATGCTAATATCCCATGTTGCCCACCTGAGACAGGAAGCCAAACAATCAAAACTAATTTACCATCAATCAAAGCAAAATGAGATTATCTGTCCTGGTTAAACTGCAGCTAGTTCCTAAACATACCTCTGCAACTACACAGTGACATCCATTCATTATTTTTTTAATGTCTTTCATTCATTAATATCCAGCTGATACATAAGAAACCATCTGAACATTATATTGGAAAATAACATTTGAGCTTTAAGTGTAGAAGCTTCTGAAGAGCTGCACCTTAGAGACCCCTGTAGAGAACGATATTTGACATCTCGAGCTCTAGTAACAGCAGCTCATCCAACCGGAGATTATACAAAGGGACAGCCAATCGATGCTTTCAGGAACAGAAGAGTGAAGAAGATGTGCATAAAGTTCGTCAACAGTTTAAAGTGCATTTCCCCAATAAAGAAAAGACACTGATGACAGGTTGGTTTAGATTTGAGAGTTATTTTAGTGAAGAACATATGGCGATGAATAAATGCAATGAACCTGAGCTGCAAACCTTGTCTGAGTGAGCGGGCGGTACACCTTACTGTATGCCATGTCACAAACGAGAGGCATATTTCTTCTGATTCACTGAGTTTTATTTCATGTCCACATGAGTTATCCCCCTAGGAGTCACCCAGCATGCGGAAACAACTATCCAAAAGAAAAGTTAAACACCAATAACCTGGTATATCAGTGCTTCTGTGTGGCATTTCCTGGTCAGCATCAAAACTATTGCATATTTCTACACATTATTCAGAAATTCATTTATTTGTGTTCATGCAGACTGTGTAACATCAGTCAATTAGAGATCTATAATACCATTTTGAAACAGCAAACAGTATTGTTGTCGTTATAGACTTTAGCTGAAATCTCACTCTGAACTTTCAGCTGGCAGACAAATCAATACAGGGCATTACTTTGAAGAAACATTAACATTATGGCCTCCGACATGCATCATTGCTGTTTTTTCAAGCAGAAAATGGGCTTTTAGACCTCTGAGCAAGGCTCAAATTCCCTTAAGATTTCCGGGTTTTAGTGACGCTGTGTATATTTTATAAGCCCTTGAAGAAGAAAAAAACAATCGACAGCCACCATATTTCTCTGTCAGATTGCAGGAGGAAGACAGTTCAGAGAGTCAGGCGGTGTGATGGAGCGCCCTGAGAGGCCCGGAGTCACTTGCAGTCATAAAGGGAGTGACACTCCATTGAATCTCATTTCGCTGCCCCATTTTCACAAGTCTCGTTTTCATACATCTCTATATCCTGGAGACTGGAGGCGTCCGTCTCGTCTCCTGCGCTGCTCACACTGTTTCTGAAGGCAATACTTCCGATAAAGGGATACACGCTTCCTGCGAAGAGGTCTTTTATGTTATAATAAGGAATCTCTGGATCTTTTCTTTCAGGCTTAGTGATACCCTTACCCTCCATGGCTTTGTTTCTTTGATAGTACTTTGAAAACTTATTGAAGATGATGGTGATGGGCAGAGCCACCACCAACAGGCCACACACGATACACAAGGTCGCCACTATCTTCCCCGCCAGCGTTACCGGGCAGGTGTCACCGTAACCCACTGTGGTCATGGTGATGGTTGCCCACCACCAGCCTGAAGGGATAGTCCCCAGATCTGTGTTCTCCACATCCCTCTCTGCCGAGTAGATGAGGGCAGAAAAGATGGAGATCCCCACCGAGAGGAAGAGAAGGAGCAGACCCACCTCTTGGTAGCTGTGTCGGACGGTGGCGCCCAGCGCTCGCAGACCGATGGAGTGGCGAGCCAGCTTCAGGATCCGGAGAACCCTCATGAGGCGGAGAACCTGCACCACCTTCCCAACATTTTGTAAGTCCTCGTTCTCCTCTGCGGCTTCCTTATCGGCTGTTTCCAGAGCTAAAGTGGCGTAAAATGGCAAAATGGAGGCAACATCGATGAGGTTTAAGGGGTTTGCGAGGAACTTCCTGCGTGAGGGCGACACAATCAGCCTGAGGAGGAACTCAGCGGAAAAGCAGGCGATGCAGACCTCCTCGAGGATCTCAAGGACAGGATCCTCGATGAGTTTATCGTTTTCGTCCTTCTTCTGATACTCAGGCATGCTGTGGACACACATGGCAACGATGGAGGTCAACACCAAGCTGAGGGAGGCCACGGCAATGATCTTTGAACCTGTTGAGTGACCAGGGTCCTCCAGCCGCAGCCACACGTAGCTCCTCACCTCCGCACACCAGGCTCCTTTGAACTTGGCCATGTCTTGATCGAGCGCAGAGAGCTCCTCAAAGGAGGAGTCCAGGCTGGGCTGCTGCTGGTCGTCGCTCCTCACATCCCAGTCTCCGTCGTCAATGTACTCCTTCCTCTCGTGGTACCAGTAGCTGCAGCAGGGGCTCAGGTGGA